>JADLZK010007806.1:0-90923 GCA_015847255.1 Hyparrhenia diplandra | reverse complement strand
ATAACAAACATAATATAAAAGACATAACCTCAATACAGCGGCATGGAAAGACACTCGATCTTCTAGTGTGGACTCCACGGGGACCGGACCGACCGGGTTGATCACAAGCCTAAACTTCACCCCGAGGTGTGGGGAATAGCAAGAATGAGTCCATGTCGAACTCCGCAAATATAGCTAGGAATTATCTACCCAAAAACCCATGATCATTATAACATAAATAATGAATAGCATGAAACGATAAATCATGAAGAATTTAATAAGCATGTATAGCAGCAATTATATCATAAACAACATCATCAACAGAAAGTAAATCCTTCCCTCGGTTTTCCAGGCCGTTCATAACCGCGAACACGGCTGACATGTCAGTTTAGTTAACTCTGCGCAGAGGTGTACACTTTCACTACGGGTCATGGTTTCCATCAGAGTAGGTTCGCGACTCCCTAACCAAGTGAAGACCATATAAGGTCGTTCAAAAACCCTCCTAAAAATATTGAATGGCCAACAGAGCTTCACACCCCGTTTCTCGCTATTTTGGCAAACCACCAACAAAATTAGGTAGACCCCTTGAACAACCAAAGTCGGAGCCATGCGACCCCCATAGCTGTACTGTATATCCCAGATTTTGCCAAAGGATAAGTCCTTATGGAGAGCTAAGAGCATCATAAACAAAACATAGCTCTTTCGCCCTATGAAACATGTTATCAACAATTCATATTTAACGTTCAGTGCGTAAACATTAAGCAAGTCATAAGATCATGGTTTAAAGATAGCATATCCCAAAACTATACTTGCCTTAAATATGGATCCTTTCTTCAAGTCCAATGCTTTTCCAAAAACACCTTCTCCATCAACTTCTTATAGATCATCAATTAAGTCACCAACGTAACGCTCACCGACTGGACATCAGCACAAAGCACCAACATATATCCGAGCAATCATACACGAAGCAAACAATAGATCTAAATTAGACCAGTACACCAATAGCGGAAAACAGTTTCAAAAGTACATAGAACTATTCTACACGTCTCTACGATCACGCAGACGTAAAGATCACCGAAATCGAAGCTAAAACGGCGTAGATATGAATTTTACAAGTTTAACATTAATAAACCTAATATAATCTCGAAATTTAAAAGTTGCAAAACCTGACTAACAGTGATATTAACATGTATACTACGAAATTACGAATCTAACGAAACTTGAACGACTCAAATCGGATTTAAAACGGAGAAGTTATGGGCATTTGAAATCTGATGGCAGTTCTGTAAATAAACTGATTTCGAAATAAAATAAATAAAAATCAGATTTAAACCATGTTCGAGGATGAGGACAAAATTATGAGGAAGTGGGAGGACTCTTTAGGTAAATGGCATGACCCAAAGGTTATGAATGAATATGGAGCTTTAGATCACGATGGAGGGCTGTGATTAGCTTGGATGCACATATGTATTTCCTTTGTATTTCTAGATTTATTTTGCTAAAGGAAAACGGCAAGAAAACATGTGATGTCATCCTATGATGTCATCAAGCAAGCTTACAAACGAATCGGATCAACTGAATTTGGAACAAGGTGTATGATCGATGTCAAGAAGCTAAGGTGGACGCCAACAAGCTAATCGGATCAGCTTAGAGCAGAGCACGCAGAGCATGCATGCGCGGTGCTGCCATGGCTAGCGATATGGAACTTTGCCGGACAGTTTCAAACGTATAGGTCTTGGCTCTTGGTTTCGCGATGTAAATACATGCAGCCGGATAGAGATGATCGATGAACTCACCTAGCTTGAAATCGATGGCGGAGTAGAAACAATGGCAACACACAGATCAAAAATACGACGACTTCAATCGCCATGTAGAGCGACAGGCCATGAGCAAAAATCAAATTGAAGGAACAGCAGCAACATGTTCAGGAGAAGGTGAAGATGCACTACATCGCCTTACAGCAAGGACGAGGTGCCTCCCGTGACGTGCTCGGCGGTGGCACGAGAGCTCCGGTCTTGTTCTCGGCGAGATTAGATATCAGGCGGGGCTTAGGCAGCGTGGATGTGTTGGGTAAGATAGGGCTTGATGCTTGCAGGATTTTGTGAAGGGAACATAAATATATATACATACGTAGATGTATACAAGATGATTCAGACAACGAGGTGGTTTTTCTAGTAGCTAGCGGCCAGACATTACGAGGGCATGAAACAGGCCGTCGGCCAAATGAAAAATTGTCACATGGGCCAAGGAAAAGAAAATGGCCACGGGCCAAAGAGAGATAACGTAAAACATTTTCTTTTATTTAAACAAAATTTCCAAATACTTTTAAAACCTTTTGAGATTTAACCAAAACCACACATCACAATAAATCATATGAGGCAGCATGAATGCACACACAATGTTGCTAACTCCTATGATGAATTTTATTTTGTCAAAAATATTTATTTTCCTATATTTCATGAACACAGAAATACATAAATAAATCATTTTATTCTATTTTCAAAAGAGGCAAAATTTGGGGTGTTACAAATCTACCCCCCTTAAGATGAATCTCGTCCCGAGATTCGGAAGATAAAGATCGAAGAGATTGAGATACTCCGTCTGCGAATCTTTGTCACTCCTCGAGTAGTTCTGTTGTCTCGGTAATGACTTCGCCATAGTCTTCTTATCCTCATAATGTTATTCCAACTGACTTGCTGAACTATTTCCAAATGGGTACTCCAAACCAATTCCCAAATAGTCTTCAACTATTAGGCCACTTCTCTAGAGGTAACATACTCCCCTCATCCACTCTGTTTATGCTTCTCATAGAGAGCACCGAAGATTGGGAAAGACAAATTTTTATCCCAAAGTTGACTATTCATCCAACTTCAAAAGATTGGTTACTCAATCCTTGAATCTAAATTTTTGACCTGTGGTGTCGTTCGAATGCTTCTCAAAGATAACTCTTCTTTTCTAAGGACATCGACAATGTCTTATGCATCTATAGCTAAGCTAGCATCACCTTTTCCAAGTCATAACACTTGATTAGCCCAATCCAAGTAGAACATTTCAAATTCAGGACCAACTTAGACATCACTCTTTTTAAGCCATACAATTGCCACCGTTCATCAATAGGATAGTACCTCCAAATCCATATGCCATACAGTCGACTTAACATCCAACCATCACTTAATATCTCCTCTCGAGTGGCATCTTGAGAGACTTGGACAAACCTTCTTTCAACCTTCAATTAACTTCGACATCCAAAAGGCTCTCTGAGTCAATCCTACATCTTTAGTTGAGTCCTATATTACCATTTTTTTTTGACCTCTTTTAAACCCCCTAGAGATAAGTTATCCAAATTAGAGAAATTCCCTCACATAGAGGATAGCACACTTCTAAGTCATACACCAAAGTTAATTCCATCCAACATTGATATCTCAAACTCAAAAGCTCACGAAGACATCCTTAAGATTCATCGGAGACATCATAACCAAAAGAGAACTTTATGAAAACTCACTCACCAGGTTTTTATAGGTATCGGGGTCCTCCTAATTTATCATAGAACTAAGTGTAGAGAAGTCCAACATCACGTTCCTATGTACCAACTGCTCAATTGTCTTGAGTTTGTAGATTGAACTCAAAGGGATGTGATAACTCGAGCCAAAATCCAAACGCGACGAGCATACAAGCTTATTGAAGAGGACCCAACCATCATCAATCTTGAATCTTGATCGAACGATGCCAGCACTTGATGTTGACTTTTGATCCAATAATATTTCCAAGCGAAAAAAACTAGAACGCATGCAACCTCCATCTTGTAATCTCTTCAATGTGGCTACCCCCCTTAAGAAAGGATTAACTAGGGGATCAACAAGGGGTAGCATAAATGTTCTCTTTATGTGAGTTAATCCATCTTAGTGACCTCATGATATCCAAGAAATCTCACGTGTATAGGCAAGACCAAGTATTCTGAAATTCCTTGCGAGTAGAATAACAGCAGCTCAGTAAAACATTAATAATTCGAGTTCTGTTAATCCAATAAGGTCGTGCTTTACACCGTTGGAAAGATTATGAAATTCTCTACAACTTCCTTATAGAACTCTTCTCCAGATTCAGCACTTAAGTTGGTCGAAAACAACACACAACAGAATCTGTTCCAGATTTCCGACAGCACAGTTGCATCACATTGTGATTTTCATAACTCTCAAACCAGACAGGCTATGAAGGTGATTCTTGCGCTCAGATAAAGATATGGAAGTCTACTTTTGTCCAGATTTATTCCATGATTTTTGATTGCTCAAGAACATATGTATAAACCAAAGAAGACGTGATACTCTGAAAAGACAGCATAGAGAGAATAGGAGAAAGCCAAAACCCGACTATTTATTTCACTAAATCCTTATACCTTAGGCCTATGAACTAAAGGAAATTGTGGACAAGCCAGCAATATCATTGCACTCAATACAAAGATCCAAGACAAACATTATTCATAAACACAAAGCAACTAAACATTTCAAATTCACAACCACACAGACTCAACTTTCGCTACTAACGTTTTGTTGCATGAGGGCATAAATTCCTACTTAAACATGGTGTGATTGTAGTGACATCCGTGATACACCTTTTGCGGGTGGATGGTCGAACACCTCCTCTACTCCGTTGATCCTTGGTAGTCTAGCATGACTTCTCCACTCATTAGTCTCCTTAAGATCTTCCCCATGATGTTCCTTATTTCTGCCAAGCTCTAGTTGACTCTTATACTTAGGATGTGTCCAATTCTAACTAGGCTTGCGTCCTACAGTCAGCACGGAGCTGATACCAATTTGTAACACCCGGTTTTAAGAACAAAACCAAGTGTACACCATATGTGAGCCCTGGAAGTCACATCTCACATATAGCTACAAATAACTGGTAGTATCAATTCACAATGCTTAAAATATAACAAACATAATATAAAAAGACATAACCTCAGCTAGCGGACAAAAAGACACTCGATCTTCTAGTGTGGACTCCACAGGGACCGACCGACCGGTTGATCACAAGCCTAAACTTCACCCGGTGGTGGGGAATAGCAAGAATGAGTCCATGTCGAACTCCGCAAATATAGCTAGGAATTATCTACCCAAAAACCCATGATCATTATAACATAAATAATGAATAGCATGAAACGATAAATCATGAAGAATTTAATAAGCATGTATAGCAGCAATTATATCATAAACAACATCATCAACGAAAGTAAATCCTTCCCTCGGTTTTCCGGGCCGTTCATAACCACAAACACGGCCGACATGTCGGTTTAGTTAACTCTCGCTTGCAGAGGTGTACACTTTCACTACGGGTCATGGTTTCCATCGAGTAGGTTCGCGACTCCCTAACCAAGTGAAGACCATATAAGGTCGTTCAAAAACCCTCCTAAAAATATTGAATGGCCAACAGAGCTTCACACCCCGTTTCTCCGCTATTTTGGCAAACCACCAACAAAATTAGGTAGACCCCTTGAACAACCAAAGTCGGAGCCATGCGACCCCCATAGCGCATCTTGTATATCCCGGATTTTGCCAAAGGATAAGTCCTTATGGAGAGCTAAGAGCATCATAAACAAAACATAGCTCTTTAAGCCCTATGAAACATGTTATCAACAATTCATATTTAACGTTCAAAGTCGTAAACATTAAGCAAGTCATAAGATCATGGTTTAAAGATAGCATATCCCAAAACTATACTTGCCTTAAATATGGATCCTTTCTTCAAGTCCAATGCTTTTCCAAAAACACCTTCTCCATCAACTTCTTATAGATCATCAATTAAGTCACCAACGTAACGCTCACCGACTGGACATCAGCACAAAGCACCAACATATATCCGAGCAATCATACACGAAGCAAACAATAGATCTAAATTAGACCAGTACACCAATAGCGGAAAACAGTTTCAAAAAGTACATAGAACTATTCTACACGCCTCTACGATCACGCAGACGTAAAGATCACCGAAATCGAAGCTAAAACGGCGTAGATATGAATTTTACAAGTTTAACATTAATAAACCTAATATAATCTCGAAATTTAAAAGTTGCAAAACCTGACTAACAGTGATATTAACATGTATACTACGAAATTACGAATCTAACGAAACTTGAACGACTCAAATCGGATTTAAAACGGAGAAGTTATGGGCATTTGAAATCTGATGGCAGTTCTGTAAATAAACTGATTTCGAAATAAAATAAATAAAAATCAGATTTAAACCATGTTCGAGGATGAGGACAAAATTATGAGGAAGTGGGAGGACTCTTTAGGTAAATGGCATGACCCAAAGGTTATGAATGAATATGGAGCTTTAGATCACGGATGGAGGGCTGTGATTAGCTTGGATGCACATATGTATTTCCTTTGTATTTCTAGATTTATTTTGCTAAAGGAAAGCGGCAAGAAAACATGTGATGTCATCCTATGATGTCATCAAGCAAGCTTACAAACGAATCGGATCAACTGAATTTGGAACAAGGTGTATGATCGATGTCAAGAAGCTAAGGTGGACGCCAACAAGCTAATCGGATCAGCTTAGAGCGAGCACGCAGAGCATGCATGCGCGGTGCTGCCATGGCTAGCGATATGGAACTTTGCTGGAGTTTCAAACGTATAGGTCTTGGCTCTTGGTTTCGCGATGTAAATACATGCAGCCGGATAGAGATGATCGATGAACTCACCTAGCTTGAAATCGATGGCGGAGTAGAAACAATGGCAACACACGGATCAAAAATACGAGACGACTTCAATCTGCCATGTAGAGCGACAGGCCATGAGCAAAAATCAAATTGAAGGAACAGCAGCAACATGTTCAGGAGAAGGTGAAGATGCACTACATCGCCTTACAGCAGAGGGACGAGGTGCCTCCCGTGACGTGCTCCGGCGGTGGCACGAGAGCTCGGGTCTTGTTCTCGGCGAGATTAGATATCGGCGGGGGCTTAGGCAGCGTGGATGTGTTGGGTAAGATAGGGCTTGATGCTGCAGGATTTTGTGAAGGGAACATAAATATATATACATACGTAGATGTATACAAGATGATTCGCACAACGAGGTGGTTTTTCTAGTAGCTAGCGGCCGGACATTACGAGGGCATGAAACAGGCCGTCGGCCAAATGAAAAATTGTCACATGGGCCAAGGAAAAAGAAAATGGCCACGGGCCAAAAGAGAGATAACGTAAAACACATTTTCTTTTATTTAAACAAAATTTCCAAATACTTTTAAAACCTTTTTGAGATTTAACCAAAACCACACATCACAATAAATCATATGAGGCAGCATGAATGCACACACAATGTTGCTAACTCCTATGATGAATTTTATTTTGTCAAAAATATTTATTTTCCTATATTTCATGAACACGTAAATACATAAATAAATCATTTTATTCTATTTTCAAAAGAGGCAAAATTTGGGGTGTTACAGGTTGTTTTAAGGGCCCGGAAAGATGCTTCGTCTCGAGAGGTCCGGACATAAATTTCACCCATCTTCAACAAGTTAGTAAGTGGTTTAGATAGGAGCCCAAAGTTCCTTACATATTTTTTGTAGTAGCCTGCCATACCCAGAAACTTCTAAGTTCCTTAACATTGGTTGGTGGTGGCCAATTAGAGATAATCTGAATCTTTTTAGGATCTGTGGATACCCCTTCAGGGAGAAATAATATGACCCAAATACCTCAGTTCTTGTCTAGCAAAAGAGCACTTTTTGAGTTTGACATAGAGCTTGTGCTGACTTAACAGTTTGAAGACTACTTCTACATGCTTGATGTGCTCCTCCTAAGATTTGCTATATATTAGAACATCATCAATAAACACTACCACAAAGTTTATCAACATGGTGCAAGAATAGTGTTCATGATTTCCTGAAAGGTACCAGGTCCACCAGTAACCCCATATGGCATGACTTCATATTCATAATGGCCATTGTGTGTCTGAAAAGCAGTTTGTATGATTCTCCTTCTGCCATTCTGATTTGGTGAAATCCAGATGTCAAATCCAGAGATGAGAACCATTTAGCCCCATACAGCTCATCAAGGAGTTCATCTATTATAGGAAGGGGGTACTTGCTCTTGACTGTTAGGGCATTGAGCTTCCTATAGTCCACACATAGGCGCCAGTCACCTGTCTTCTTTTTGACTAATAGATCAGGTGAAGAGAATGGGCTAGAACTGTGTTTGATCCAACCTTTTGCCAACATTTCCTGAATTTGTTGTTCTATTTCAGTTTTCTGAGATGGGTTGTATCTATATGGGCGAAGTCTGAAAGGTGCAGCTCCAGGTAATAATGGTATTGAATGGTCTCTAGCTCTTCTAGGAGGTAAGCCAGGGATAGACTTGAAGATACCAGAATACTTATCAATGAGGGACAATATCTCAGGTGGTATTTCTTGATCAAATGTATCTTGTTGTAAGTCCACAGCATGCAGTTGTACAAACTATAGCAGTGAGTCATTCTTAATCATAGCCTCAACTTGACTAGGTATGATACGAGGGCCCATTTGTGGTTGAGAAAGAATGCCCTGAATTCTGACAAGCTGCTGATGATACAAAAACTCTGCCCACTTTTCTCCCCAATGAACGTTAATTGGGCTATGCTGAACTAGCCAGTCCATTCCATTTACCACATCATAAGTGCTGAGAGGTAGAATTTTAAAAGTATTTCTGAAATTAATTCCTTGGATGTGCCAGAGTTTGTCTGGAAACTCATGAGTGCAAGACAAAACTTCTCCATTGGCCACAGTAACATGAGAAGGATCAAGTAGAGGTTGCCTACCTGATAGCCTTGATGCAACAGCAGAACTGACAAAGCAGTGAGAACTAACCTGAATCAACCAGCATATAAACTTCTTGATCTTCAATGAAACCCCTGAATCTCATTGTCTTGTGACCTTCAAGGCCATTCATAGCAGAGAATGAGAAATTGCAAAGATCATCGCCTGAATCAGTTTCTTCATTTTCTACAGGTTGAAATTGTTGAGAATCATCAGAGATAAATGACCACACTTCTTCCATTGCATGAACAAAGATATTCTGGCATTTGTGGCCTGGATTCCATTTTTCTCCACACTTGAAACATAACCCCTTGGCTTTTCTGTAATTCTTCAGAGTATTAAGCTTGTCTTCAATGGATCTGGGCTTGATGTTGTCAAAGCTTCTCTTGTCATCTCCAGGACTTGGTGGGTACTTGGGAAAAAGTCCAGTACCAGATGAAGAAGGCCTGGAGGTGTCTGTCTGACCTTTCTTAAAAGAAGATGAACCTTTAGTTTTCTTGCTATAATTGCTGGTGCCAAAGATAGCCTCCTCATGCAAACATGCCAAGGAACTCGCAGAGTCTAGATCTTGTGGTTTATGCATAATAACAACAGCTCTGATTTCTTTTCTTAAGCCATCAATGAATCTATTGGTGATAACAGATTGGGGTAGGTTTGGGTCATGGGCTAAAAGCTGATGAACTAAGTCACTGAAGTTTTCAATGTATTCAGCAACCTGATTGTTTTGGCGAATTTGGAAAAACTGGCGCATTAACACTAATCATATCAACGAAATCAGACCAGGACATATCATAAACTGAAGATTGAACTATCTGAAACCAAAGGGCTGCTGAGCCACTAAGGTGCATTGTGGAATATCTAATCCAGAGCTTGAGATCTACAGCATACGTAGCGAAAAAGGACTTGTAATTTTTGATCCACAGTTTAGGATTAGTGCCATCAAAGTGGGGAAAAGGTGCTTCAGGTATTTTGGGGCGAGCTAGGTTTGAGGATAGATATGGGTTCATGTGATAAGCTGAATTGCAAGTAAGACAAGCAGGAATTTCATGAGGTATGGTAAGATTCATCGCACCTTGGGCCACTTGGTGGCCCGGGGCAGTGGTATACACCACCCCAAAGCCAGCCTCGCGGTGGTCTAACGACCCTGACGTCGCCCCTTGAGGGTTTGGCCCCAGATGAGCGGTGCCCGACGCCAACGAAGACGGTGGATGTTGACATTTCTTAGCGCAATCAAAGGAAACAGATTTAAAACCCATCCCCAATAACAAATGGCCCGTAAATGCTTGTTGACATTTCTTAGCGCAATCAAAGGAAAACAGGTTTAAAACCCATCCCCAATAACAAATAAGAAATGCGCCCTAACATCCCCAAGTGAAACCACCATGTCGGTGATCCGAACGGGAACGTCAACATGATAGATCTTGCCATCTTAGATATTTCATCTGCAAGCGCACGGATCTATCATTGTAGCATTTCACCTGGAAGTATTCAGGGTATCGTTATTTATATTTTCCCAAAGGAAGGCATGTGTTTATTAAGCTAGCATGGCATCTGAATAGAGGAACATGTGTTTGCTTAGACCAATTTGTTCATAACAGGGGTAAGCAATAATAGTTTGTAGATAGTGTGACACACACTTAAGAATCCACCAGCAAAGGATAAAGAAAATAGATAAAGAATAAATGAATAACCTAATGGAGTAATTCTAATGTAGCTAGTCATGGCCATACAAATGAATAGTTAGGATCATATGCAAACATGATTTAAGCATGGTTAGGTCTAGGATACCGGGGAGACCCCACCAGGAAGTCTGCTTCCCACCGAGGCATTTATGAACTCCTACAGCACATGCGAACGTGGGGGGATTTCAAGGGACAGTCAAGGCTTGTCACGACCCAGCCGCCTACCCCCTCAACCGTGGCATGCTCTCATATTCACAGGTGTCGTAATACCCGGGCACCATGCCCGCATATCAGAGCACTACTCTTGTCCCCCCAGGATCCCCACTCGTCGAATGGACGGACTAGAACAAGAGCAAACCCGAAGGAACAACGAACCGATATCCCACCTCTAATCAAGTTAGGCATATGATGATCGATGATGAACTGATATGAACATGTCAAGATTATGATATGTAAACTATATACTAGTTCATATACCAACACAAGAACATGAACAAGACTATACTCTAGTTCATAAGTTAGGCCAAGAACATAGATATAAGACTTGTAAATAGAAGAATGCTCCATTGAGAAGATATATTACCAAAGCACTTTCTTCTAGGAGACAAGCCCTCCTTGTAGCTCTTCTACTCCAAGTGCTAACCAAGAACTAAGAAGAAGAAGTAGTAGAAGAAGAGAGAGAGGTAGAGGTGGTAGAGAGAGGAAGAATGCTGGTTGCTGGACTCCAAGTGGTGTGTGTTGAGAGAGGAAGAGAGAGGGACTACTTATACACTTGGAGGAGGGGCCTAAGTGCTAAATTACACCAAAACCGACCTGGTACACCTTCCTAATCAGACCAAACCGACCATCCCACGTCGGTAGCCCCCCTGGCGGGGTTAATGAACCGCCTCCCCGAGGCTGGGCCGAAACCGCCTCAGGGAGGGTGCGGCCGCACCAAGGGGTGCACGCACCCCCCTGGGCTCGGCTTGGCCCGAGTCTCGGTGGGCTGGCGTCCTTTGTCTTGAAAAGTTGTGGGCCGGGCTTTGCTCGGCCCAATTTTGATGTTTTGGGTCGATTTGCTCCTAGGCTTGTGTTTTGCAAGAATGCGCTTTCCAGGATGGCGTACTTTGGTCAGTTTTCCACTTGCTTTTATTATAAACCTGTAAAATAAAATACTAGATACTACAAGTGGAATTTTATTAGTGATAAATGTATATGAGTATAAAAAGGTATAGTTTTACTCCCTTTATGGTAGTAAGTTGACGGGAAAAATATGTCGTTAGTGACCGTCAACAGTGGAGGCTGTTGTCCATCCGCCATCGCCGATGTGACGACGTTGCCGTCACCAGCTTGAATGACCGGTGAAGAGTGATGTAGAGGTACAGCTTGGGGAAGATTGAGGAGCGCGCGATCGACCTTCGCCTCCAACAAGTGTACTGTAGTCTCCAGCTCTTGCACGCGCCCGTCCATCTCCGGCTTCCATGACTTGAAGTCGCCGATGGAGGTCTTCAATTCCTCGAGATCCTTCGAATTCTTACTGAGCAATCCGAGAATCTGGCCGAACTTCTCCTCTGGTGAGATTTGCGCCATCACGGACCTTGTGCCGTAAGAGTGAGACGCCAGAATCGACGAGGTGGCAGTGAATTTGGTAGAATTGGTGGTGGGGACGAATGCAGGGAGCGGCGGGATTTGGTGGTGGAATTTGTGTGCGAGTGCCGAGATCGAACGAATCTGATTCCAAGTGTTACCGCCCTAGGGGGAATAGGATATCTAGAACGGGAAGCTCGATAGAATCGCCACTCCGCCCACCGCCCGAGAGCGTGCCGCCGCCGCCCAACAAAGCTCGGTTCTGTTCAACTTCGAGTTCAAGTCACACACGCCTCCTACACGACGATACATAGGGAGCCAACGGCATCCCGAGGCCCGTTCATGGGCTCAAATGAACGAAAAGGCAAAAACGTAGTCGTGGGCTTCTTTACTTCTTGGCCCAAATCCGTCCCTTAGATGTTCTTGTTAGCCGTCCCACATTGCGTTCGCTCCTTCTCGGCGCTGTTCAGCTCAACATGTCCAACGCCGGATCAACAACAGGTTCTTCCTGGGGATCATGGTCGGTAACATGTGCGTGCCGCACACAAACACTATGGTGTCCTAGGCTGGCTAGGGTGTGCTTACGAGAGGAGCATGCTTAAGGTAAGCGACATTTCCGTCGACAACGAGGCGCGAGTGGGTGAGTGTGCATACATGTTCAAGACTTGCCAATTAACGCGCGGGCTTTCTCCAACAATTGTACTCCGTAATTCTAAATAAAAAGTTGCATTGGGGCTCAAGACTTGCCAATTACTCCCTCCGTCCCATGGAGTTTGTCGTTTTTGACTTTTGAACTTCATCTTTGACCATCCGTCTTATTCAAAATATTTATGCAAATTATAAAATAAAATAATTAATATTCAAGTATCTTTATTGATAAAATAAGTCGTAACAAAATAAATTATATTTGTGCAAAAAATTTGATTAAGACGAAGCATCGAAAAAGATGGCACGGAAACCAGAGTGACAAACTCAATGGGACGGAGGGAGTAGCACGCTTGAGACCTTTTTTAAAAACCCGATGCCTCCATTCCTTTCCTTGTAGTCTTGCTGAATCATTGCTAACTAAAACATATACTAACTCCAACGGCTCCACTGACATGGCTACTATATGTTAAAGGTGATGGATACAAAACGACGAGGACAGACTTCGAGCAATCAAAATGATTCGACAAGGACACCAACGTTATGCCATGAACCTCCAGACAAATTCTCGAAAGCAGCAACCATAAGCGACCTACTACTAAAACTAAGCATTTCATCTTAAAAAAACCCTAAGCATTTCGCTCTCTTGTTATATTAACTGTTGCTGCTTCCCCTTGTTAATTTGCACAGCCAGCACACGGCAGCACGGTACGATCGAGCAAAGCCTGCAACACCATGGTCAGCTGCGTGGCGCTGCTCCGCGAGGCCTCTCCATGGAGCGTGCTCGCCGGGGTGGCAGCGGTGCTGGTCTTGTGGTGGGCGGCGCAGGTGCTGGAGTGGGCTTGGTGGGCTCCCCGGCGAATGGAGCGGGTCCTCAGGGCGCAGGGCCTGAGGGGCACCCGCTACCGCTTCCTGTGGGGCGACCTCAAGGAGGAGAGCCGGCTAACGGCCGCGGCCCTGTCCAGGCCTGTCCACATGGACCGGCCCCATGATGTCTTCCCGCGTGTTTCTCCTCTCCTTCACCGTGTCATCCAAGAGCATGGTATGCATTGATTTTAAACTGTAATCCATCCATTCAATTGAAGTGACCAAAATTGTCATGTAGGTAAACTCTCGTTCACGTGGTCTGGGACGATCCCAAGTATTACAATCACTGACCCACAACTGGCCCGGGAAGTTATGTCGAACAAAGATGGCTACTTCATGAAAACAAAGCTAGCCACTCGTCTTATGAAGTTTCTAACTGGTGGGGTTGCGATTGTTGACGGCGAAAAATGGGTCAAGCATAGGAGGATTCTGAATCCAGCTTTTCATGCAGAGAAGCTCAAGGTTTCTTTTTCTTCTTCACTGAAATACCCTGGGGCAATCTTTGATTTGCGATGTTTAATTTGACACCACTGCAATGATAATTTTAAACGTAAGTTTAGTATGCTAATGCTGTTGGTTTGTTATGTCACATACTCCGTACCTGTTAACCTTAAAAAGGAGAAACAACGCAGTATGAGCATCACTTAATACTGCTATAGAAAAAAGATGGTCAACTTTTGATCGAATAAATAAAAAGATGGTCCATTGATCTAGTTATTTGCAGAAACAACTTTTATTTGTGCTAGCGCCTGCCTGGTGTGATATTAACTGTAAGTAAAGTTTTGTGATTGATTTGCAAACATCTTCACGTGCTGCTCGATTTGAAGTTGATTCAGTAGATCACAAAATATGACTTGGGTTTATGGAAGCTAAGTGGCCTACTCCTTAGCACTAATAAAGCCTTATTTTTATAACACACATTAATGTTGTGGTAATTAATAAACACTAAACCAGTTGCGTAAACAGAAAACACTAAGCCAGCAGGTAATACAAGTAAGAAGGAAGATTGATTTGTTTCCTTGTGTTAGGTTTCTTTTAAAAAAAAAAAATAATTATCTTAGAAATGGATGCAGGGGATGTTGCCGGCCTTCTCTGCAGCTTGCAGCGATCTAATTTGCAGATGGGACAACTTAGTTGCTGATTCTGTAGGAACAAAAAGAGCTGGACATATGGTCTGAATTCCAAAATTTGTCTGGGGATGTCATATCAAGAGCTGTTTTCGGTGTTAGCTACCAAGAAGGCAGACGAATTTTCCAACTTCAAGCTGAACAACTTGTTCGCGTTACCCAAATGTTTTCAAGACAAATCACATCCCAGGATTCTCGTATAAACTCTAATACTCTATAATGCTTATTACTATATAGCAATGTTTTATGCCTTAATCTAAAAATCTACCAAATTTTTGTTGCATATATCACCCTACAAATCCCACTGCACAATTGCAGTGCTTTTACATTTTTATTAGGTAGTGCTATGCTGCTACCCGCTTTTTGATCCAAAACATTTTTATTAGGTAAGGCATTTCTAGTAATCCTTAGATCTCACATTTTCCTTTTTCTGTCAGTCTTTTACCAACAGAAAACAACAGAAGGATCAAGGCTATCGATAGGGAGACCAAGAGCATCCTAAAGGTAATAATAGATAAGAGAAACGAGGCCATGAAGAATGGTGAACCCACCAAAGATGACTTGCTCGGCATGCTATTAGAGTCAAACATGAATTACACAGATTCAGATGGAAAATCCAGCCGTGGGATTACACTAGAAGAAGTGATCCAAGAATGCAAGCTGTTCTACTTCGCTGGAACAGAAACTACCGCAGTCCTGCTGACATGGACACTAGTAGTCTTAAGCATGCATCCAGAGTGGCAAGATGAAGCCAGAGATGAAGTTTTGGAAGTCTTTGGGCAAAAAAATTTCTAGTAATCCAGATTTCAGTGCTGTTAGTCGTCTAAAAGTTGTAAGTGTTAGTGCGACTAATTCAAAAGGAAATATTTCACCGTACGGATGATTCTATTTCATTTCGAGATTACCATTCCAATATACTATTCTATAGTTTTAGATAAAAATATACTATCTTATTTAAGCATAACTCTTTGTTGTTTGATTGACCTTGCACTTTTTTAAACAGGTGACCATGGTGTTGTACGAGGTGCTACGCCTTTATCCTCCGGTATTGACTATTAGTCGACGGACGCACAAGCCGACAGAGCTTGGAGGCATCGCGTACCCACCAGATATCATGCTTGTGTTGCCCATCATGTTCATCCACCGGGATCCTGCTCTATGGGGCAATGATGCCGGCGAGTTCAACCCAAGGAGGTTCGCTGAGGGCGTGTCCAAGGCATGCATCGACCCAGGCGCCTTCACCCCCTTCAGCTGGGGACCGCGCATCTGCATCGGTCAGAACTTCGCGCTGCTGGAGGCAAAGTTGGCCATCAGCATGATCCTACAGCGCTTCGCATTTGAGCTCTCTCCGGCGTACGTGCACGCGCCCTACCGTGTCCTTACAGTACTTCACCCGCAGCATGACGTTTCAGTTAGGCTACGCCGACTTTGATTGAACACCATCAGAAGATAGAAACATGACACTAGACTCTAAAAGCCTGCATGTCTCCATAATGGAAGTCTTTTGCTCATTCAAGCGCTGTAACTGAGTCCAAATTAGGTGCCGATATGTCCATCCCGAACAATACCTGCAAAAAGTTGTTTTTGTCCTTTGTTAAAAACAAAATCATTTCTTGTGAACCGGATTGCCCAATACAGATCCCATGCTCCTGTCAAAACAAGCGAATTGGGTTTTTGGTGACCCAAGTTTGCCTATTTTCCAAATAAATGAGAGGTGCTTGATGGAGGGGCAATACCAAATAACCATGAACCGCCCGGTAGAGAAAACGAGCATAGTGTCAATCAAAGGAAAGATGTTGGATGGATTGAAGTTTATTAAAAAAACAACAAAGTTTACTACCATTCCCATTCCTTCTTGCTAGATTATCTTTTGTTAAAATAATCCCTTTTTGAGGAACCATGAAGATTTTGATTTTTAAAGGTATTTTGATTTGCCATACCTCGTGTGTGCCTTTCAAACCATTGCTGACAAGGAGGTTATACATAGAATTCACCCAAAAAGGATCCATTTTTACGTAACCCCAACAAAACCTGTTCGGCATATTGTTGAGCGTAACATGCATAATACTAGCAACTAGGTTATACCATTCGGTTAGTTTTGTTCCCACCAAAGTCCTTCTAAAGGGCAAGTTTAGAGGAGCAGTTTGCAGTCGTTGCCTGATTTTTGCACACCACACTCTATAGGTTTGGATATTGGGTCTGGTGTCCCAACCATTTGACTTCCCAAAACGTGATTTGAGTTCCATTGTTCCATGATTTGACACCCATAAGGCTTGCCCAAAAATAGGAATCACCGGCTTTCTTTTTCACTTAGCTCAACATTTTATTTTTCAGGTATTTGTTTTCGTGCCACATGCCTTCTCGTGTACACCGTAGCCAACACTATAGTCTTATGTAAATAAAAAAGCATAATATTTGACTACTAAACTTCATATTAAATAATATTTTTTTTTCTCTTTGCCAACTGCATACATGATAACTGCGTCATAGAAAACCGATAGGAAAACTAGTGTAAGGTTCATTTCATTTAACTAAAGCCTGCTTGAAATTCAATGGGAACCAAAAATTACACCCATGATTAGTGACGGTTATGCTTATCTAACATTGAAACTATTTAATCATTCATCGCAGTTTTTTATTAAAAAAAAAAAACATTTGCTTGCAAAGGGATACTCTGGAACTTGCATTGTTTACATGGGAATATGATATATGACATCCAACAATGATGAAAACTAAACTAACCATCACAGTTGTATCAACATTAGAATGAACCATCACAGATAGTATAATTCTGTGATGATTTCTAAAAATGTCACCAAAAATCGTCATGTAAAGCACCATTTCTTGTAGCGATATTTACATGATAGATCAACTATCTCTTTCATTACGAATTATGCTTCAAAATAATGACCTAAATTTATAACTAAATAAACTGTCCACCTCTGACATACGATGGCAACAACAATTATTTGGTTCAGTTGGATGAATGGGCCAATCCAGTTCATCATTGCTCAGTTTGGAACTGCCTTTAATATTGATAATTTAATTTTTGGCAATCTATCATATAAAAAATAATAGTACACACATTTATTTTTGTGATATAACAAATTGAACAAACTAAGTGCTAGGGTGCAATCTGAGTTTCATCTTAATTAACACTGAGGGAAAAAAATGCAATACTAAGGCGTAATCTCTTTTTAAAACAAAATATATTTTGAATAACAAATAAAAACATTATTAGAGTTTCCACTTAACATCTGTGGGGAAAATATACAACTTGGTTAAAATGTGAAAGCCAAATTGTAATTCAATGGATTAGGGATGCAACAAGAAAAAATATACACTAGAGTCATCAAAGATGTCAAACGATGCAACAAGAGTTTATATATTATATGGATTAGGTTTAAACTAAATGCATGTCATGCTAAAAAACTACTAAAAATGCTACCTATAGGTCTTTGATGGGGCCTTCACATTAATCCTCATGAGTCACGAGACACAATAGAAAAGTTATTGATCATAAAAATTCTTTTGAAAAATTGAAACATTTGACCATCAATTTGGTATAACATAATCACCATTGATAATAGGAAATTTTTACAATAATTGGGGAAAAATTCGATGGCTCACATTGGCCATTTTAACTAAAGAGAGCGAATCGATTCGATGACAACGAAGGCATGAGGAAACGGGAGGAAATGGAGTGGAGGAAATGGCGTAAAAAAAATGATGTGTCTATGATTGGTGGGCCATATGTGAAAATTTTCATCCCATTTCCTCCGCAAATGTGGGGATTAAGACCAAATAGCACTAATGTAAGAGAACCTCCTAATTACAGGGCCCAGATATCACACTTTTGTCTTTTGTCCCAAAGACCTCGGCATCCCAGTGTGCATGATGCACCCAATAACTTAAGAAGCAGAGAAGAAAAGAGGACCATAGAGTGTCAGCTTGGTGTCAAGCCCGATTACACCACTCATACCACATCAGATCAACAAAGGAGTAGCTACAACATTACAACATTTGTTACAAAAATATAAATCGAGTCCAAAGCGGAAGAATAATAACATAATTTTACAAAAATATGAGTAAGTTACATTTGAGTAAACTTAACTTAATTTCTGCGGAAGCCGAGGGGGCAAACTAGAAGAAACCATCGATCATGTCCGCCGTCGCGAGCCCATCATCGACATAACCTTGGTTAACAAAGACGAGTCGCGGTCTGACAGCAATGGGGGTCAAAGAACCCCGAGCACGGAGAGTACTCAACAAGACTTACCCGACCAAGAAAAGAGAAAGACTCGGGAAGGCTGGTCTTAGGAGTCAAGGTAAGGCTTTAGCAAGAATCAAAGAATCTTTTTTTTAAAACAAAAGTAAAAGCTTACTATAAGTGAATCCTTACTTTTAATATTTTTAATTCAGATTAGTAGCTCATATACTCTAGGTTATCTTATTCTAGAGCAAACATATTTTCTTATTCCAACTCTTTTTCCTCGAAAACATATTCCATCATTTACTACGATGAAGGTGAGGAAACGGGAGGAAATCGGGTCTCCTTCTCCGAGAAGCAACAGAACCTCCGATTCATGAACCGATTATACCACCAAATTAATCTTAAGGGGATCCCTAACCACACGACATATGTAGCACTTAAGCTTGCATATATCAACCCTAACTAATTTTACAAAAATATGAGTTCGTCCAAAACGGAATTTGGGTCCATCATGTCGAGCACCGAAGGCACGAGTACTCCACCTCCCCAAGACTACCCCGTCCTAATGAATCAAAGAATCTTTTGTTTGACCCTTACTTTCAATATTGGGTACATGCTACTCCCGCCATCTCTCCAAACCCCATCATTTACTACGTGAAGGCCTGGCGGTTGTCCGTTCCCCACACGACATTGGCACACCCAAAACGGATCCCGAATGACTTACCGGGGGTGGGTACATGTGGCCATCTTAGTTTCCGCCTCGACCCCGAGGGGGGATCGCGGGTGACCGACGTGCCATTGACCCAAACGGCCTCAAAGCAACTTATGCTTCAAAAAGTCCCGATTTCACTCGGGCCAAACAACGGACGGTCCTTAAACGACCAACACGGGACAAGCACAAATAGGGTATCCCGCCGGCTTTCAACCTACGTCCCGTCCGATCTCAAATTCATCACTACAGCTCTTTCTTTTTTTTTCGAAAAACAGTACCATCTTCTCAAATTAAACATTTTGATGAAAAAGCTTAACTAATTAAGCGGGGCTAAGCATCACTAAGCATTTTTCGAAATGAAACAGGTTATCGAGGATGGTATTGAAATAAACAAGGATGGGAATGCAGCAATTAGGTTATCACTCAACTCCTAATTACTTAATGCAACATAGCATAGACATAAGTGATATAAAACTTTTAAAACATCAAGGAATGGTTTAATATAACCGGGGCTTGCCTGTGTTACAGGGAAAGTCAGATTCCGAAATTGGACCACCCACGTCACACTTGACACCAACACCTCGGGTGGATGCACCTTCTCCAAAGCTTGGTCATCGTAAACCACATCTCTCTCGTTCACTACACGTAATAATGATGCATTGCTTAACATGGTAAACATGATGTTTGATGAATGCATGAAACGACAAACAACTTGAGTACAACTTTCCTTCACGATAAAGTTGCAACTCAACAAACCAACTCGTTGAACTACTCTACAAGATATCATCAGCATTGCCTAAGGAGTTCTCAAGGACCACTTGATTATGATATGATCCAAGTTTCACAAAACAACCCAAAAGTCACACAAAAACCTAAATTATTTGACACTAAACAATTTATAAACCACATGAAATAATAGAGCTTAAAATAGAAAATAATTTAAACATGTCAAAATGACTCCAAACTTTTTGTACAGCTAGATCATAGCATAAAACAGTACCAAATAAATTTTCATGATTTTTGAATGAATATTTTATTTTCTAAAAATCATAGAAGATGTATTTTTAAATCATGCAAGAACTACTAAAAACAAAGTTTCAAATTTTTCATGGGTAGACATACTCATGGGAAGGCTACACAAAAAATTTTCAGAATTTATAAGCAAGTATTTGAATTTATATGAAAATAACAAAAACAGATACTATTCAAACAAATACAAATTGATAAAACATTTATGAAAAGGAAAACGCCTTCGGGCTCAAAGTGGCCCTAAGCATCGTGCTAGGCCTCGGCACTTGTGCAAACAGGCCGCCCACGGGAACAGATAGCAGTAACAGGCGGCCCAAAAAGCGGCTTTGTTAAAGCTCGGCTAGCAACTTTACAAAAAGATCCCCGACCTTTTATAAAATTACAAACAAGTACAAGACACTATTTAGCACTATTTAGATGAGTCACGGACTTTGCAAAAGACCCCGGACTTTCTTCTATTCCCCGATTTATCAAGTCCCCGGCCACTCCCGAAAGCGAGCAATCCCACACGGCGGCGGGGCGAGCGGCGGATGTGGCAAACGAGGCTTTCCCCGACGACGGCGAGATGACCAACAGCTACGGCACGGCAAGGCGATCAAAACCCCTCAACTAATTGAACCAAAACCGTCCCTAGCGACGCTGCCACGCACGGCGGGCGCGGCGGTAAAGGCGAAACTCGCCGGGCGGGCGACGTTCGCCACCCGACGGAAAACGGCGAACGGGCGGAAGGGTTAGCACCCGTAAGCTCACCACGGACTTGATTGGCAAGATGGTTGAGTCCAAGGTGCAACGGAAATGGGTGGACGACGGTGACGGCAGTCGCGGCGGCGCTCTCCGGCGGCAACATCGATGTTCCGGTGCGGTGGAGCTCCGACTGCAAAACAAAACGAGCCGAACATGATCACCGTGTTAAGGAGAACTCAACGCGCAAGATGGCGCAGCGAGAGGTTCACCGGGTTGACCGGGCCGACGACGGGTGTATCACGGCGGGCGTTTTGCCGGCCGCGGGAAGAAGACTGTGCGCCGGCCGATTTCGACGGACTTGGACGACGCGAGCGGGTCGGGCGTGTGCGCAAGGACATTGCGAAGCTTGTGGCGCGTTCAATTTGAGTGGTTGCAGCTCGACGGCGGCAACATGGCGCGGCGGAGCTGGAGGTGACCGGTCGGTGACGAAGGAAGAAAAGAAGAAGAAAACGGCGACCTGCCGCCTTTAATAAAAAAGGGAAGAGGACGGAACGTGGCGAGGTGCTTCGCGAACTTGTCCCGGTGGCCGCTGACGCGCGAGGACGACCAAAGCGCCGAGGCGAGCCACGGCGACATCGGCGACCGGCCGGCATGGGCGCCCATACGCGATAATCGTAGCTCCCAAACCCTAACTTTCGAAATTTTGCAAATTACTTCCAAAATTTGAACTGAACTTGAAAAACTCCAAAAGCAACTTGGCTTAAAATTTCAAGATCTACAATTTTCACAATTGGAAGATTTTCAAATTCTGCCTCTAAATATGACTTTTTGAAAAGGGGTCAAAAAGGAATAAATTTGAATTCAAAATTACTTTTAAAAACATATAGAAACTTGAAAAACTTTGTACACCTCTTTTGTACAACAAAACAAGATCTACAAACTAGCTTTTGGAAGTTTTGTCAAATTTTGCTTGGATTTTGAAATACTGAAAAGGGGGTAAAGAAGAGTTAGGATTTAGGGTTTCCGACAAGGGGGTAACTCTCGGATTTTGATTCTTTTCACGTCTCGTCGGCCGACAACGTAATCAAGCATAAAAGAAGCTTATTTTTTGTCCAAACCATGGCTTAATCGGTAAGTAACACCTGGGGTGTTACAACTAATTGCATTCTCGTAGTTCTTTTCTTGATTAAGAGTAAATCGGTAACTTCATAATTATGTTTTGAGTAGTATAGCTTTGAGATCATGATTCGTTTACTATAGTTAGCTAATATGTTCTTATTTTTTTTTTTTTTTTTTTAAGAAAATGCCTCTAGGGTTCTCATGTCGGTTCCTCCACAGGTGAGTCGCCGCCACCGCCGCCGCCGATGGGAGGCTAGGCCCAAGGCAACAGGCCACGCCGCCCCCTCATCCCTCGCCGTGCCACTACGGCGGAGGTGCCGGAGGGGCCACCTGGATCCGGGTCGCCGAGGATGGGATCCGGCCGCCGCCGCCGGCGTGGAGGTGCTGTGAACGGCCACGCCCGCGCCATGGAGGTGCTGGGGAGGGCCGCGACGCCACCAAGGCAGAGCTGATGCAAGCGGCGGCGGCGGGCGCGTCGACTTCGTGGCCGTCGCCGGCGGGCGGCCTCCTCCGCGTCGGGCGTCCGGCGAGGTGGCGTCCGCCGCGTCGTCGTCCCAGGTTGGTGTCATCGGGCTACGGGAACATCGTGGGTGGGCCCAACGACATCGCCGCCCGCGCCTGCCGTTGGATTGCTCGACATCTATCTCTCCTCCATCCCTTTCCGCTTGCATCAATAGTCCTCTGTCGGTCTGACACCGCGCGTGCGCGGTCGCTGCTGCTGCTATGCTCGTCGCAGGTGATCTTCCATTTCCGGTTCCTGGCACTCCTTGCCGTCGCCGGATCACTCGCTGGAACCATCCTGTTCTTCCTCAATGGGTCTTTACGGTCTCTTCATCAGCAACGCTTCCGCAGAGGTTCCTTCTGAATCCGACCGTGCCCTGAGTGGATCATCATTGTTCGAGATGTTCGCTCTGAAGGTAACTGTTGGAATTTGAAATCTCAGACATTTTGCAAGTTCTGTTGATAGAAGTAGAGTATATATCAAGCCATGGGATCTATTCTATTTTTTTAAATAGTACCCATCTCTCCTATTGTGTACATAAAACAACATATAAAATTACTCATAACTCTATATTTAAACTACCCACGTATGCCATTAAGAAACATGATCTAAAGTAGACCAAAATTTGCATCTAATTGCCCATGCACTCCTATTACAATAAATAATTTATGCAACCCAATTTTTATTTCATTACTAAAAATTTAATATGCTCTCAAATCCACATCTAAAAGATAATCAATATCTTCAATTAAAATTTGTTTAGATAAGCATAGAGCATGTAGAGGTTTGTATATTACTCACTTCTCTCATTATTAAATACAATAAGAATTGATTAATGTAAGCATAAATTTTGTATCAGCATGCATGAGCGATAATTATATATGATATATTTGATCGATCATCAACAAAATATTTCCTTAACAACTCATATACTAATTAATGATGCTAACAATGTTTTTAAAAACCATATTAGTGACCATGACATAATTTATATAGGTTGTTACTATACATATTTTTATATTTTAACTAAATATTTTACATGATTATATTGATAGTATAACCATAATTGCACATATAATTCCTTTATAGGAAAATCCAATCATCTTGAGAATTATAGGAGACTCCTGATGAGTAAAGTTTTCTGCCTTTTAACATTATCTAAAAGTAGACCCTCGATCACATCATCCTTGGCTGCTCCTACAGCCGAGAGGTATGGCACATTTGTCTCTACAGACTACATTTGCAGGGATTTGTAGTGGTACACGAGGAAGACATATTTCAATGGTGGTTGCGTGCATGCAAGCGGTTTCCTAAAGACTTGCGCGATGCTTTTGATTCGCTCCTCTTCCTTGTTGGCTGGATGCTTTGGAAGGAGCGGAACGCCCGAACCTTTGAAGCGGTGCAAGCACAGCCTCATATACTAGCCGATCGAATTTTGTCGGCAGGCCTTGGTCGCTGGCTTGTAACATGAAGTTGGACCGCCTCTTGGTTGGAGTTTGATGCTTAGACTGTGGCTGCTGTGGCAAAATTCATAACAATGTAATCCAAGGTTGTAAGATGCAGTAGAAATAGGTTGGTCGAAGTCGGTAACGGTGTTGCCGGTCGATCTTGTATCGCAAACTCTTTCTGCTTAATGAAATACACGCCTACGGCGTGCTCTTGAAAAAAAACATTATCTAAAAGTAGCCATCATTATAGGACTTATTACGATTCGAAATTCTTTTTAGGTTGGCACAGCAAACCCCATCCGAGATCTAATTTCAATCTCTATCAGTTATGTTAGGTGACATGGTGCAAAGCTTCAACTGATTGGATATGCTATTGTAGTACTTAGGAATGTACTATATAGCCCAAAAATTCTTATTTTTCAACAATTCTAATTGATATATAGTTAGTAAAAGATACAAAAGGCATAAGAGTTTTTCAGGAGAAAAAAATCTATAGCAATCAATAAATATAAAAGTTCAAAATCAAAATTTGGATTTATGACTTAATATTGGAATGCAACAAGAGCCACCATAATTAATGGCAAGGTTTCAAACTAATTGTATATTATACTATAGAAGGTTAGCATGCAAAATAAAAGTATGAATATGCATGAAAATATATAGACTACAAACAATGTATCATGTCTATTTTCTAAAATATAAACAACAAAAACATACAATTCAAAATAAGTAATTTTTTATATTACTTAAATATATTAACAGTACATCTTTTAAACTTCTAGCCCGTGCGGGAGCATGCGGGTTGATGGACCAGTGATGAGAATTGAGATGGTGCATGCTTCATATATTTGTGCGCAATATAGCCATTTTCTTGTCGACAACAGTCCTGGCACACAAACCCAGCTTCTCGTTTCCCTTGACGATGTCTTCGTCGAGAGTTTTGAGGATTTATAATATTTCAATCACCTTTTTTTAAAAGGTGTTCATGTATCGTTGCCTTATCTTAATTAATATAGTGAAGTTGTTGTCAAAAAAAAAAAAAAAAAAAAAAAACTACGAGAGCTCGAAGTAATTTGGGTTCACATTGGCCGGAATGTCTACATAGAAGCTGAAAGCAGTGCTCGATGCAGATGACACCCTTCGCGGCGCGGGCGGCAAGACTGGCTCGCGACACCCGCAGCGCGCGGCGAGCGGAGTAAACCACGACACCCGCATGCGCGGGGGAAGCGGGAACAAAGACGACACCCAGCGGCGCGGGCGGCGAGCCAACCGCGACACCCCCGTTGGTGCGGGAGGCGGCGGGCCAACACAACATCCCGCGGGCAGCGGGGCGGCACGGCCAAGTGGGACATCTCCGCGTGCACAAGCGGCGATGCCCCGCGGGCCCGAGGGCGGCGGCGCGCTAGGAGAGTGGAACCCTAATGGAGCCGCGGGCGTGGTGGGACTTATGTTTTTACCTTTTTACCCCTCGAGGGGTTTGTACCAATTTACCCTTGCGCGAGCCCTAGTCGTAAGTGGCAAACACGTCTTGTCCCGATATGTAACTACAGAATACCGGCCGGGACGCCTATAAATACGGACCGACAGACGTATGAGGGGGACGGTTGGTAGGCGCTTTCATGACCTATTAATCGAAAAGACATTCTCTCGGGAACTCAACCTTTGCCCACGTTGTTCCCTACCTCACTCCCTGTGGAAAACCCTCGCCCCCCTCCTCCGCCATCCACGTGGCAAAGGTTAGAGGGGCAGGTGTGTATCCCACGATTGGCGCCCGTCCGTGGGGGGAGCAAACGAAAAGCCATGCCCGCAAACACCCGGAGTAGCACAAGGGGGCTCGGCACCCGCCGGGTCTTGCCCTGGGGTCGGCAACAACCAGCCGGGCCCTCCCGAATGATGATCGGCCCAGCGGAACTCAGCCCGCTCAAGACTCGGATAATCCAAATCCACCCTCGCGCGCGGGGCAAGAGCCCCACCCCATCTTCGCAGGGAACCAGCGCCCGGGGGCCCCCTGGTCGAATGTGTCCGAGGTCACCGGGCGCCGCAAGGCCCCGGCGACCCTCACGGAGATCCCTCAAGGCCGAGGGTCGGTGGTGCGGCAGCCACTCCGGCGGCCGCCCCTCGAGGCGGGGGGACGTCCTCCCGGAGCGTTCGGAGTTTTTGCCGGGGGCTCACCGGGGATGACGAGGGCGAGGGAGGCGGGGGACCGCGGCACTTGAAGGCCGCAGCGCGGCCTGCGGAAAACGCGGCGGTGGGACCTTGATCGGCGGCGGCTTGCGCCACCATCGAGGACGGGCCCGAGCTGCCCGGAGGGCGTACAATTGGCTGGAGCAAAGGCTGCAGTAGCGCTAGCGTGAGATTCATGGTTCTGCGATTGCCATGCACCCGGCTCCTCTGCGGCGACGCGGCACCGCCACCACCCCGCCACCCCCGCCGGTCATCAAGAACCACCCCCCCCCCGAACCCTCCACCTCCACCGTTCGGGGGCATCCGCGCGCGTCACGGGCGAGGCCCCGTTAAACCCCCCACCAAAGAATGAGAAAACGCCGCGGGCGCGGACCAACCCCCCCGCGGCCCACCCACTACGATCTGCATCCCGTCTCGTTCGCCTCCACCACGCGGGAGGGCCCCTACGTCTGACCACCAAAGATCTCCCCGAGATACACCGGACACACGGACCCCGCCATTATACCATGTCGTGCGAGGCCGCCGTAGCCCAGCGGTCGGAGGAAACGAATCCACAATGGCGAAGTCATTCGTCATTGTGGCAAGGGAGCTTGCACAAGCCCGGTACTCAACTTTGCCCCCTAACCATCGGCACTGGGCGGAGTGCGGTCGGCCCCGCAAACAAACTTCAAGGGGAGTGGACTCCGCGACGGCTAACTCCGCAGCTCCTCGGCGTCATCCGAAGCCGACCGAGCCCCATAAGAGACGGTGGCGAAGGTTCCTCCATACCAAAGGCAAGAACGGAAGGGATATCCGACCAAAGTGTCATCATGGCGGCCCCTCGCTTGCATACGGCCGGGCCTTGCCACTCAAAATTGAAAGGAGGCGGCCCAAAACCCTCGCCGAGCTCCACGAGATAATGGAAAAGTCTTGCCGGGCAGATACCACCCACAAGGCCAAGGTCAACGCTTTTTCCGTCCTCGGCCCTCGCAGCCCCATACCCCGCAGCGAGACCACAAAGATCGAACACCCCAGCTACGGACCGATCCAGGGGTTGCAGCCATAGACACGGCGCCAACCGAACGAGAACAAACACCCGGCTAGATCCACCTATCGGCCAAGGGACCAACGGCCATACAAACCGGTAGCGGCGATCGGGGTCGTCGCGGCAAAACAACCCTATTGCCACTCATCCCGGGTGGACAAAGGCCACTTCACGAACAAGGTGCCCATACCGCCCATGGGCAAAGAGTATATGGACAACCCGACTAGCCACTCGGCAAACCAACCGGCGATTAATCACACCAGGAGGCCAAATAAGAACCCCGCGACATAATCACTACTCCTACACCTCCCCAAACTACGCAGCCCCTTCCATACCGGGCTTCCACTACCCCGCCTTTAATCAACCCTCGTACTACTACAGCCCGCACAACCCGGCCCGCTCTTGCGGACAAGCCTACACAAGAAACACACCCCCGGAGACCCCGAACCCGTTCCAAATTTCCAACCCCGCACCACCCCCCGCCTCCGCCGATCCCAACCTTGCCACCACCACCCCGCCACCACCAATAAAGCAAGAAATGCGAACCACGCTAAACAACCCCCACCTCCGCATACCTGGCGAGATCCTCGCCATTTCGGGGTTCCAACGAGGACCACGGCAACAAACGACAAAGGAAGGAGCACTACCGTAGGGTGCACCACGTGGCGTGGAAGGCCCCCACAAGAACAGCCGGTGGTCCCACGTACCGATCACGCGTTCAGCCCGCGTGACATGAGGCTCAAGACTTCCCTCACACCGACCGCAATGGTAATCAAAACTACCGTTGCGGGTTGGATTGTAAACAAAATCTTGGTCGACACGGGAAGCTCCGCAGACATCCTATTTACATCCACCTTCGACCGCATGAGGCTTGACCGCAACCTCCCCGGAGCCTGCAGGAAATCCCCTCTTCGGATTTGGAGGACAGAAGTCGAGCAATTGGCAAGATAACCCTCCCGTCACTTTCGGGGACCAACCTCACCCACGAACCGAAAATATAACCTTCGATGTCGTCGACATGCATTACAACTACAACGCGATCTTCGGGAGGGGGCATCATTAACACTTTCGCGGCAATTCACCCGGCTATCTACGCATGAAAATGCCATCGATCACGGAGGTCATTGCGGTTTTTGGAGACCAGGACCTCGCAAGAACAGCCCGAGAAGAGGCGATCGCCCGGGCCAGCGAACGTCCCACGCCCTCGAGAAGGACAAAATGGCCGAAGAGGAAAAGGAAAAGAAAAAAAAAAGACCCCAATGAGGACCACTACAAACCTCCGCGTGCCCGGGCGGTGGAGGAGACCAAGAAAATCAGGCTCTTCCCGAATGACGAGACCAAGGTAGTGACCATCTCCGCAATGTTGGACCCTGACTTGAGGGCCAATCTCATCCACTTCCTCCGCGACCATTGTGATGTTTTCGCATTGTCGTGGCCGAGGATCTCGGGCGTCGATCGCCAAATCATCGAGCACAAAGCTTAATATCGGGAGGGGACAACCCGTGTAAGCAAAAACTCCGTCGGATGTCAGGAAAAAGAAAGCAAGCAGCCAGGTCGAGGTCAACGGCTCTTAGATGCCCAGTGATAAGGCCGGTAAAATACCCAACATGGCTATCCAGCGTGGTCCTCGTCAAAAAACCAAGCCTCTCAAGGACATCGTAGAACCCCCGATGGAGAATGTGTGTGGACTTCACAAGTCTCAACAAGGCATGCCCCAAAGATGATTTTCCCCTACCCCGCATCAGCTCACTCGTAGACACGGCCGGCGGGGTGCGAAATGCTATCATTTCTAGGATTGTTTCTCGGGGGTACCACCAAATCGGATGCACAAGGAAGACGAGGAGAAGACAAGTTTTATAACCCCCCCCGCAAGTATTGCCCGGAAGAATGGCGTAAGGCCTCGAATGCGGGGTCCACCTTCGCACGAATGGCTCGGAGGTTCTCGCGGGGGACGCAGGCAATCTCCGCCTACGTGGGCGACATCGTCGTGCGAGAGCAAACTCGGGGGGCGAGATCACATAGCGGACCTCAAAGGGCATTCCTCAAACTCCACGGGGGCCGGCTCAAGCTAAACCCCGCAAAATGCGTTTTCGGAGTCGGCAAAAGGAAAGCTACTCGGGTGCCTAGTCTCCGCCCAAGAGGCATCGAAGCAAACCCAACTAAGATCAAGCAATCACCAATATGGAACCCCCGACAAAACGAAAACTCGGCGCCAACGCCTCGCCGGCGCGCATGGCCTCCTAAGCGATTCATCTCAGGGTCGCGGTAGAGCAGGCCTACCTTTTTCCGGATCCTAAGAGCATGAGCCTTTTCACTGGGGCCCGATACAGCGACAAGCCTTCGAAGACCTAAAGCACTACCTCCTCAGCTTGACAACCCTCGCAACACGGAACTGGGCGGGCCTCTGCTACGTAGCGGCATCCTCCCGCCTTGTGATGCGCGATCCTCGCCAAGGAGGTCACCGAACAGCGACACCAAGTACGACAGCTCCCATCTACTACGTATCGAAGTCCTCGAGGGCCCCAAAGCCAACTACAGCGAGCTAGAGAAGGTAGCCTACTGGCGTGGTCATGGCCGCAAGAAAACTTAAACACTACTTCGATCGCATGAGATCACGGTACCGTCTTGCTTCCCAACGGAGAACATTTTGAAAACCCCGAGTCGGTAGGAAGGATAGCCCGGGCAGAAGGCTGGGCGACCACGCAATCAAATTCGTGGGAAGAACGACAATCAAGTCCCAAGCCCTCGCGGACTTTGTCCATGGTGGACCCCGGCGTATACAACCCGGCCGCCGGTTGGACCCAATATGGATAGCATACGGATGGAGCACGGGGCTCCGCGGGCGAGGGTCGCGGCCATCCTCATCTGCGCCATCCGAGTAAAGCTCCGTTACGCGCGGGCTGGAATTCCCATGCACCAACAACATCGCGAGATCTGAGGCGGTCATCTTGGGCGGCCCGAACAAGCTCCGGGCTCTATCGGCAAGGCGAGCTATTATCGGGGCCGGACTCGAAGTCGTGTCGGGCCATGTCGAAAAAAAGTTGCGAGCGAAACCCGAGCTTGAAGTACCTTCTTAGTCCGCAAAAGCGGCCCTTTTTACGGGCATCACAACAAAAACCATAGCGAGGCGGGGACAGCGGCGAGGCCGGCGAGGCTAGCAAAGGCGGCCGCAGCGCAAGCCCCGCTACCACCGGACGTATTCTATGAAACCCTCACAAAAGCGGTTATCGAGGATCCCGCCCGCCCGACCAAGTTTGTGCGCGCCATATCAGCGAAGATGGAGAGCGATGATTGCCTACATAAAAGGCCGCCCGAACCCGACTCCAAAGAAGAAGAAAAAGGATAGCACAAAAGGTAAGAGGATCTGAGAATGATCGGCGACGACTATACAAGGCTTGATTCCAGACTCCATGGCTCAAGTGTGTTTCGGCCCCGGAAGAACAATCCTCGCGGAGGTGCATGAGGGGCATCTGCGGCGCACACAACGGCCCCGCCGCTGTCGGAAGGTGTTGAGCGCGGGGTTTCCTGCGGCCCCACCGCTCTAGCTGCGCCGAAAACCTCATGAAGCGCGAAGGATGCCGGTAACAGCCAACCACTCAAACCTCCCTCGGGCAACAACTTCGCCAATTTGTCCAACATGGCCCCTTCAAAGGTGGGAATAGACCTCGTTGGGCCAATGCCGGCGGCGCCGGGGCAACCTCCGCTACGCGATTGTAGCCATTAAGTACTTCACAAAGTGGATTGAAGCGAACCCTCGCGACGGTAACCTCGCACTCCGTCGCGAGAAGTTCTCTTGGCGGCAAATCATTTGCCGCTTCGGGGTCCCAAGAGAAATCCACGGTGGACAACGGCACACAATTCGGCTGCGAGGCCTTCAAGCAATTTTGTTTCAGTTGGGACCAAGATACACTTCGCCTCTGTCCAGGCACCCCGGTCGAGCGGCCTGCGTGGAGAGGGCCAGCGGCACCGATACGCAAGGCATCGGCTCAAAAATCCAAGGAAAACCAAGGGGCACACGGGCTCGGCATCTCACGCCGGTGGTGCGGTCACACAACACCTCCGAATCGCGAGCAACAAAATTTACCCGTTCAAGCTCTGTTTGGAGAAGAGGCCGTACTCCCGGAGGAACTAACACATGGCTCCCCAAGAACAACCCTCGCGCCAATGGAAGTGGGCGCCCCCCCACCCGATGACCTTGTTGAAGGGTCCGCAGCCGAGGCGATCCTCAACCTCGCTCATACCAACAAGAAACACGCAAATGGCGGGATAAAAAGGTCAAGCCTCGCAACCTCGCGATCGGCGACCGCTCATCGAGGAAAGCAAAAAAGCGCTCAATGGCGGGGAAGTTTGTCGCCAAGTGGTCGGGGCCCTTCACGGTCACGAAATCGACAAGACCGGCTCGTACCACCTGCAAGACCTCGGCCGGGAATGACCTACCACACATGGAACATTGATGACCTCCGCCAAATACTACCCTTAGCGGCGCCCGCACCTCGGCGTTCGCGGCCTGTAGATCCCTTTAAATTTTCTTTTTGCAGTTTTTTTCAAATCTCTTGTAAAACAATATTATGTAGCGGGGGGCCGCACTCTTTTTCCTCGCCATGATCGGGCGCGAGGTTTTTAACGACACACCCCATCTTATTAATACATGCGGTGTTTCCCGCAAAAGCTTTGTCTTCGCTACACCCTTGACCAACGCCGCCCCGAAAAGGGCGAAGTGATGCCCTCGCCCTCATCGGCGGTTCCGCGAGAGATGATTGGCTCGGCGGGGGCTCGGCGTCCACCCTCGCGCCCGGACCAAGGCCAAACATACGCCAAGACCATAAAAGCGCAACCCGGACGGACCCGAGTATGGGCGGCGGAGGCATCAAAAAACGGCGCACCACGCAGCAACGCGCGAGGGGCGCGCAAAAGCGCAACCCGACAAGGACCCGAGTATGGGCGGCGGAGGCATCAAAAACGCGCACCACGGCAGCACATGCCGGGGGCGAAAAAACGCAACCCGACACGGACCCCGGAGTATGGGCGCGCGGAGGCATCAAAGAGCGGCGCACCACGGCAGCACGCCCGAGGGGCTCGCCGCGCAACCCGGCAGCGGACTCGGATGCGGGCGCGCGGAGACATCAAAAACGGCGCACCACGGGAACACACGCGGGCTCACAATGCAACCACGGCCAGCGGATCTAAAAAAGGATGGGCTGCGCGCGGAGGAGCCCAAAAGGCGTGCACCACCCAGCGGCGTCGCGGAGGGGCTCCTCGCAGCGCAACCCGATAGGGGCCCCGGAGTATGGGCAGCGGGCCGGGACAAAATAAGGCGCACACCACGGCAACACACGCCCGGCTCACAAAAAATACAACCACGGCCTTGACCTCGAGGGGATGGGGCGCGCGGAGGCCCAAAATGGCGTGCACCACGGCAGCGTGCGCCGGGGCCCTCAGCGCAACGCAACCCCCGATAGGGGCCCCCGTATGGGCGTCTTGGCATACAAAATAAGGCGCACACCACGGCAGCGGCGCCCGGGGGCGGAGGGTAACCCGACTCAATAATTTGTGTACCACCGCGGACACCAAAAGCGAGGGGACCACCCGATTACAGCGCGCCGAACACCTTCACCAACAAAAGGACCCCGCTTCAATACCCTTGGGCCAACTACACCCACCTACGCCATAAAAACCACTAAAGTGCCGCACCCGCCCCGTACAACCCCGCACCACTATAAAACCCACCACATTTGCCCGAACACACCACCACGGGCACAAGCCAAAGAGGAACACCATAGCAAAGAAAATGCTCCCGAACTAGAACACCAGCGTTCTTACGGCGCAAGCACCACAAACCTCCCGAACCACGCACAACACCCGTACCTTAGACACCGCAATGGAAAATGCAAAACAACAACAACACTAGCGGCGCAACAAAGGCTCCCAAATGCGCACTCGATCACCAAAGCTAGCCAACCAACTTCGCCGGCTTGAATCCGCCGCTCGGTAGCGGCCCAACCCCTCGGGGCGGGCACGCAATGGAGAATGTAACATCCTCCCCAGCGGCAAGGCCCCAAAGGAATCAAAGTTCGACAGCGATTACTCCGAGAACCTGCGGCCGAGAACCCAGCGTCAACCCCTACTGCAAGAAGGGCATTCAGCACAAGTTTTTCGAACCATCACCCCGACACCACATCGACCAGCTGGGACACCCTCGGCGCCGAGGCGCGGACAAGCAACCCACGCATCCACATAGATAGGAACGGGAGGCCTTGGGAAAAGCCAACTAGCGGCAACCACAGCATCCTCGAAACCAGGGGTAACCTTGGGCAGCCCGATGGAGAAGCTAGGCTAGTCGGTTTCCTCTCTCCTCCAAAGCAAGGAAAGCATTGCGGATAGCCAATGCGCCCGCATAAAACATGTACCCCAGCGGTCAGGCAATGGAAAAACTGTCGTCTCGTCCTCACAAATAACAAAAAACCCTACAACTAGTACCACATGGAATGAGCCTCGCCAAAAGAAGCGAGAGGGCGCCCATTTCTTTGAATTAACCCCATAGGACCGCGAGCCTCGCTAAAAAAAGTAGAGGGCGTCATTTGCGCAACTAGTACCCGCAAGATAAGCGAGCCTCGCTAAAAAGAAACCTGATGATCGTCAATGCGCAACTAATACCCGTAAAGGGGCGAGCCTCGCTAAAAAAGCCGGGCGTCGCTCTACGCAGCTAGTACCCCCGCAAGATGGCGAGCCTCGCTAAAAGAAGCGGCGTCGTTTGCGCAGCTAACACCCCATAAAGGGAGCGAGCCTCGCTAAAAGAAGCCTGGGGCGTCGGCTGGCAATACTCCGCAAGGTAGCGAGCCCCGCTAAAGAAGCGGGGAGGGGCGTCAGCGCATCTAAATACTCCACAAGCGGCGAGCCTGTAGCAAAGGAAGAAGAGGCCCTCTATTGCAATTTCATCTCGCAACCATTCAAAACCCCACGGAGCGGCATTCCTGCGCCAACAACACAAGCAAAAACGTCGCTACCACGGCGCCCAAGCGCCAAAAATTTTTACAACAACCCCGCAAAGGGGACAATTTTACATCAACCCAGCGGCGACGGGGACAAATTTTACAACAACCTCGCGAAGGGGACAATTTCACAACAACCCAGCGAGAATCAACCATACAACAACCTCACGAAGGGCATCTACCCGGCCAAAGCCCCTCGATAGCGGATCACTCTAGCCACCTCCTCAACAAACCTCTCCAACACTTCTTCCACGAGGATCGCCGCGACTTCGCTCCACGAACTCCGCCCGTCAACCACCTCGGCGTCAAAGCAAACCTCCACCTACTCCTTCCAACCAACCCCCCCTCGCCCAGCGTTCCCTCGGCCAAACTCGGCGGCCCCACAACAAGGGAGCAGCCCTAACAATGGGGAGCCGCCGCCAGGGACACCCTCGCGAAAGGCGCCCCGCCCAGGTCACGCGCATCTAGCTCCGTCGGTTCCGGCCCGGCACAATCACCGCACCCTCACGGTCCACCTCAAACTCAACGCACCAGGCGCAATAGCAACAGCCTCCTCATCCCGAGGTCCTCGTCCAACACAACCGCGGGGCGGCCCGCCCCGAACACCATCCGTTCCACTTGGCGATCCGAGCCGGGTCATATTCGCGCCCAGAAAGCCCCCAGCGGCTTTGGTTCTTCACATCATACTTCCTAATCTGGCGCCCACCAAAAAGCTTCGAAGGCGATCCCGGGGTACTTCATCATCGCGTGAGCCCGGGTCTCCCAGGATGAAAATGTCTTGGTAATTCATCATAAGGGGATGACATTGAGCACCTCAGCGCGGGCCCAGCGGGATCTGCGAGCGAGCCAAGAGTCGAAAAACCGCCCCCACAAAGATCAACACCCTGGCCCGCAAGCGATTAAGCAAAATGCTAAACAGCGCGGTTGACTAACAAAATAGCGGCGCAATCAAACCGCGATTAATTTTAACCACACACGGCTCCTCCCGAGTGCACCAAGTACATTCTGACACCTCAGGCGAGGCCCTAACTCCTACACATGTCTTAAGACATCACTCCCTTGAGTCTCAACTTTGGCTTGCGAGGAAGCGGCGCTGAGCCGTCGGGGCAACCGACTTGCACCGGGGTGACGTTGTCGTCACCTTCCCGAGAGGCACCTTCACGGGCAGACTCTCGCCCGTCTGATCAACTCTGCCTCCGGCGGCGGCCGGGGGCCGGCATCCTCAGGGGCCCGCGAGTCCAGCCAGCCCGTCGTCCCCGACCTCGAAATGCGGCCGCCCAAAGCACTTGCGAAGATAGGGTCAACAAAAAGCGCCAAGGACATTCCAACCGGACAACAAGAATCACGAAAAGAAAAAAAAACCATACCCAGCGGTGCGCGGCCTGGCCTCCTCCATGGCCACGTCATGTCCAACATCCATAAGAACTTCTTGAATCTCGGCCCGGTGGCGGAGGCCCTCGTCCTCCCGCGCCGCGTCCATCTCCTCCCTCCTCGGAAGCAGGCTTGCGGGGGCTCATTGAGATGTGGGCACCCGTGGCTGCGCAAAGTGTGACCAAGCGCCATAAGCCCCCACATGCCCTCCGAAGTCCGTCGCATGATGAACCGGTAGTCACGCCGGAGCGTCGACTGCAGCCACTTTCGGCGATGGCACCGGGCTCCGCGGTGGGCGGAGGGGCGGCGCAGCCTCCGGCGTCCACAAGAGCGTTGTCGAGGTCTCCTTCACGAAAGCATCCCGCCCGACCAGCGTCATCGCCAGCGGGACAGCCCGTTGCTCAACTCTGCCACCTTCTTCAGCGCGGCCTCTTCCCGGACCTAGCCTCGCGTGCCGGTGACGAGGTCGCGTTGCGGCGGGAGGTCTCCACCACCGTCATGCGCCTTGGGAACCTCACACCCCAGGAGGCATAGGCCTCGTGCGTTTCTTCAACTCCGCATCGGGCGGGGAGCCACCTCCCCCTCGGGCGCGTTCCACCCTCGCGGGCCCGGCCTGCGCCGGGACCTCCGCGTCGTCTTTGGGCGTCGCGCGCGCGCGGCCCCGCGGCCCGCGGGACCCGGATCTCGGCGACCTTCACGCGATGTCTTCTTCTGGCTCCCGGCCAGGGGGCGGAAGGACGGCCCGGTGCTTCGACCTCCGGGATCGCCTGCCGGCCCGTACACCGTGCCAAGAAAGCGCCTCTCCGCCTCGTTCGATTGAATTGGCATTCTCGATGCTCCGGGCGGTGTACAGATCGGACTCGGGTCCACAGGCAACAACCTCTTCGCGAACCCGGGAGGAAATTTGTCGGCGAGCACCGACCATGCCCTTCCGCCCGATATCTGCGTCATCGAGTTCCCGTCAACCTCGGCCCCCCACGGGATATGGCACGAACCGGTCGGCGGGGCGGGGCGGACGAAGGCGCCACATGAAGGGGGCGAGGTACGAACGCAAGCGCTCAGGCGACACCTCGACCATCGCCGTCTTCCGGGGTCAACGCGGTAGCCCGCGGAGCGATGGCATTAGCCACTGCGGTAGGCGCCGGCACCTCCTCGCGGGACATCCTCAACCTCGTGCGGAGAGTCCGCCTCCTCCTCGCCGGCCCGAGTCCCGTGACAACCGGGGGAAGAACCGGTCCCCCATCGAACCAAGGGGCGGCCATCCTCCTCGCTCTCGTGGAGGCTGGCGATGTCGTGAATAAAGCGAACCCTCCCCGCCGCCAAGAGGAGGCGACCGCGACCAAGGCGTGGGCACACCACCCCAGCGTCAGCGGGCGTGGCGACCAGTGTCCAAGCGGGCCGCCTTTACCCTTTGCTCCCACCACGCCCTTGTCGCGTGGGGCCATCCCGACCCCGTCTTGGCTCTCTTCTTCCGTTGCTCGTCGCCTGCTCCCACTTCCTCCCGGCTTAGGCGATCCGGATTACAAAATGCGAACGGTCAAACACCGGTTCAGCCTTGATGACTCGGGGCCAAGCGGATCGCTTGTACTCAGCGTCCTCGCACTTCCCAATCAGCTCCTCGGTCCGCCCTCGACCTCAACAAGGACCCGGCTGATCGCCCGACTTCACGAGGAACTTCGACCTTTGGATGCGATGCTCCCACGAGAACCTCGAACTCCACCTTGCCGGAACTTCAGGCCAAAACTCCGCGGCTTATCGACATCCTCCACCTCGGCCACGCCTACGAGGCCGGCAGCCCCCCGGCCCCTCGGCGCCCGCGAATTCCTCCACGAGATCCCGCCCGTCGGTATGCGGACATGTTAGTCAACATGGCTGCTTTTGCTCCGCCCGGGGGCATTGGTCTCCACCCGCCCTTCCAGGGCGGGTCGCCAAGTTGCGTAAGAGCCCCGCCGCGAGATCCATCGCCTCCCGGACTCATAGTAAAACCACCCCGACAACGGTCCGCCCGACCACTTACTCTTACGGGCTGCTTGGCCGGCAGCGGCGGCGGCGCGCGCGAAGGTGTAGGCCCCGTCTTTGCGCCAGCTAACTGCGACCACACCCGATCCCCGCGGGCGGCGGGGATGCGGGATGCCGGCGATAAAGAGGAAGGCCTCCGCGTCGGAGCGAGGCCTGCGGCGGCGGGCCTGCATTTAAGATGCACGGCCGTGAAGCACGCGGGGTTCAGTTGGTGGAAGCGGAGTCAAAGACGCCTCATCACACCCAACACGAACTCCGCCGCGGGGGCGCGCGGGCGGCGGTGAAGAACTCCGTGAACACCACAACCTCGTTGTCATGAGGTTTGGGGATCACGGTCACCACGAAGGTGGCCGGGCCGCCGCCTCTTCAAGATAACCCGACTCCGGCGTACTCCTTGAGCTCGGCTTCCCCACCTTCTTTGGGGAGAATAGCGACATCGGGAGGTCTCCTTGGGCTTGCCCTTCACCGCATCTCCAACCTTCGCCATCCTCCACCACGACGAAACTTAAACAAAACCCGCAAGGCAAACCCGGCACCAGCGTCCAGCGTTGAACACAAACAAGGGCAGCGGGGAAACAAGAGTGAATCGGGGAACGGGTGAATGCGGGAGAGTGAAAATGGAGCGCGAGGAACTTTTACGCGGCGGCACCCGCTATTTATAGGGGCCAAAGCACTCGCGGGAACGGACCCGGGGCGGCGGGGATCTGCTGCCACGTACCCGGCCGGTTCGTGTCAAACGCCTCGATTCAGCTCAAAGTCTCAACCGCCTCACCCGGACAAAACCTAGCGTGGCAAAGCGAATCCACAAGCGGCCCGACGGCAACTGGGCGTCGGCGGAGATAGCCCATAGCGCCAAGGCGCCGCGCGGGACCCTCCCTAGGTTCGTTGCTGGCGGCGGGACGGCACCCGGACCAAACCCCCGAGGGGCTGCGGGCGGGAGGGGACCTCGCCCGGGGGACCCCCGGTGGCTCACAGGCCGCTAAGCTAACACGCGGGCGCGCGGGGGCGGAAGCGAGGGCGGCACCCCCGCGCGCGGGGCGCGGGCGAGCCAGCGCGCAGCCGCCCCGGCGTGCGGGAGGCGGGAGGCCAAGATGACACCCCCGCGGCGCGGGGGCGGCCAGACCAGCGCGACACCCGGCGGCGGGGACGGCGAGAGTAAAAAGCGACACCCCGCGGGCGCGGGGGCGAGCCAACCGCGACACCTGGGGGGGCGGGGGGCGGAGCCAAAGATGACACCCAGCGGGGCACGGGGGCGCGAATAACCACGACACCCCACGGGTAGCGGAGGGAAGCAGAGGCCAAAGATGGCCTGCCGCGGCGCGGGGCGCAAGACCCAGCGACCGCCCCGGCGGCGAGGGCGGCGAAGTAAAGGCGGCACCCCGCGGCGGGGCGGGGAAACAAAGGCGACACCACACCGCGGCGCGGGGCGAGCGGAGCCAACACAACACCCCGCGGGCGCGGAGGCGGGCGAGCCAACACAAGCATCAGCGGGCGCGGGGGGCGGCTGGCAGTGGGACATCTCCGCGGGGGCTGGCGGCGATGGAGCCCTAGCGGAACGCCCGGGGCGGCGGCGCGGAGGAGAGTGGAACCCTAATGGAGCCGTGGGCGTGGTGGGACTTATGTTTTACCTTTTTACCCACGAGGGGGTTTGTACCAATTACCCTTGCGCGGGCCCTAGTCGTAAGTGGCAAACACGTCTTGTCACGATATGTAACTACGGATAAATACCGGCCTGGGCGCCTATAAATACGGGCCAAGCGGGGCGTATGAGAGGGATGGTTGGGAGCGCTTTCATGACCTATTAATCAAAAAGATATTCTCTTGGGAACTCAACCTTTGCCACGTCGTTTCCCTACCTCACTCTGTGGAAAACCCTCGCCCCTCCTCCATCCATCCACGTGGCAAAGGTTAGAGGGGGGTGTGTATCCACATAAGGTGTGTAGTTTGTAAGTTCACCATCTTTGTTACTTGATTTACTTTATTATTTATACATTATGTCAAGATACATTATAATCAAAGTTTTGTTTTGCGGTGTCTATACCTCCATGTCGATGGGAACTATTAAAGTTTTGGTTGTGTGCATGCCATCTCGACATTAATGATATTGTTAGTCTTACTGAATTGTTTCCCCTACCTACAAAAAGCTCTATGTGAAGGTAACTAACATTTGGATAAAAATTTATATGTACCTTACATTCCACATTTAGTTTCTAGCTTATATTGCTTGATGAGATTTTTTTTACACGCTCAAATGTAGGCGATATTTCTTGATATTTATGAATTGAATTTGTTTATGTGTAATCCGTGTTATGTCTCGAATAAAGTTCATTTAGTCAAATTGTGCAATCGTTGTCACTCGTTTTGCGGTGTTCGGCTCGGACATTTTTTTTGTTTGTTTCATTTGCGGGTCTCTTTGAAGGCGAGTCAAAAAGGTGAAGTACCATTATGCCCTTGATCATCTTGATTGTCTTCAAAGCCACCTTAAGAAACTGGTGCTTCGTTAGATTACAAGAGCGGGAACAGAGATGTAGAATTTGTCAACTTCTTTATTGAAAACGCCAAAGTTACGGAGAAAATAGAATTTCGGACGGGGGCGTGCCAAATGCGATTGTGAATATGTGGATGGACAGCTAGCGGCCCGAAACTAATGTTTAGCGCTTCCAAGGACATAAAAGTAACATTTTTGCCTTGTCTTGGGTCTCTTCCTTGACTTTGTGCACATTAGGGATATGCATGATAGGAGTATTGTTGATCTTTATGAGCATCACGTTGTGTGTGACCGAGCATTCGACCCACATGGCTTGTAAAAACTCTTTGTGTCGTATTTTGTACATTGTCGAGTTTACAATGGATGGAACTTCTACTCATGAGCGTCCTAGCTTGTCATCTTTTTCTTTTGTCATATTTTAAAAATTGAGATCTTGACTTCATAAGACTAATAGCGAGAACTTGTTTGTTTCTTGTGGCACTTTCATTTGCCGCGGTTGATAGTGCACTTTTATGGTTTATTGAAACTTTGCTTTCAAGATGGACGCTTGTGGTGTGGAACCGATTTCTTTGTGTACACATCCGTAGTGATTACTTTGGTTGTGTGAAGGCTAGTGTTATCAATGCATTCTGCGTGCGGATTGAGCTTTGTCATGGCAATGAATCAAGGCCCGGAATGGAAGGGTCATTCGAAAGGTTTTTTTTTTTTTGTTTCCCCCACACTTTCGAGGACAAACACCGCAAAACTGGAGGATACCTATGCTGAATTGCGGATGCTTGTGGATTGGATTACAATGAAATGAAGCAAGGCGAGAAAGCCTACGTCTTTGTGAGTTTGTGGATGATGAGGAACATATTTTGTTGGGCTATCCTTCGGAAGGAGGATGAATTTGGAGCCCAACAAAGCAACTAAACCGGCGACAAGCCCGGTGCTTGTGCACCGTTGATCTCGGTTGGATTCAACGGTTGAGATTGCTTCTTGGGAAGCATGTATGGGGTAAGGAAAAACCCTAGCCTCCATTCAAGGCGAAACTATGCGCCTCCGGATGCCGTGACGGCGTGCTTCGTTTGCGGCTTGGGAGGACTTGCTCGGCGAAGATCCTCTCGGTAGCTGCATCCAACGGAGGAACAACTTCAACTTGGAGCCTCGTCGCGTCTGCCGCGCGTTACGGCGATACCACGGACACCAAGGAGGCGATCCAAATCTGATGTACTATATAGCGGCCCGGCGTAGCAAATCAATCATCAACGGTATATAGGCTTGCCGTCACGTGCGTCGCGCTCCTCAAGTTGCCCCCCCCCCTGCGATGCGCGCGCCACCACTAGAGAGAGACGGTGTTGAAGTGTGTGGCAACGCATTTTATATATATATATATATATATATAAATAATAATATGTCCCTTGATGTTATAACCTACAACGGCCGGCTTGGCCCGGCTCGTTGTACCACAAGAGAACGGGCCTAACATGCGGAGGTCAAATTCGGGCCCAAAGGAAGGCCCGACTGCGCGGGGCGAAGCGGAGGCCGTTCAAAACGGATGCGGGCCCGGTAAAATTCATTCTGGTGCGGGCGGCGTGTCCAGCGGCGTAGTAAGACTTCGAGACAAATACGGGGCGTGCTTCAGGCGTCGCTCTCGCGACGTAATGCGCAGCTTTCGGACCCCTGCCCGACACTGTGGACTGACGGCGACAGCGCCGCGGCCCCCGTAACATCGCGGCCAGTTTCGGTGCAGCGCGCAGCGGCGTCTGTTTTCTTGATCGTGTCCGCCAATACTCCATCAAAGCGGCCGCAGACGGTGGCGACAACACTCGCGTCACACGTAAATGACCCGTAGCGTCGACCGCGGTTTGCGACATGTCTGAGAACACGCTACCACATCTCGTTTGAAACTATCTGGCGTCGGTGAGTGGGTGAGACATGTCGCGACACGATAACACAACTCGTCACGAGAAACTATCTGGCGTCGGTAGGAGGCTGCGACATATACGAACACTGCTAACACAACTCGTGCGAAAAATAAGCGCTGGCGTGTCGGTAGTGGTTCTGCGACATGTACGGACACCTCCTAACACAACTCGTCGAAAATAAACGCCGCGTCGGTAGTGGTTTGCCACATGTACGGACACGATAACACAACTCGTGCGAAAAAAATAACGGCGTCGGTAGTGGTTGCGACATGTACGAGGACCCTCCTAACACAACTCGCCCGAAAATAAGCGACTTTAATTTACGTGGCCGTTCTGGACCACTTGTCGCGTTCAAGCGTCGGAATCTGCGGCACGCCGCGTGCATTAATCAAGCAACACGGGGCCCGTATCGACCCGCGCGATCTGTGAATCCGCGTCGCGTGCTGTAATACCGTAGCGATGCATTTCGGGCGGCGCCAAAAGGTGTGCGTAAGCAAAAACGTCACGTCAATTAGGGGTTGCATCCGCGATCGATCGGTCTCGAAAATGCGCTGTGATGAAAGCGGCGTGTCAGATACGTTGAATTACGCGAACACTCGGTTTCAAAAGCGCGTACGCCATAGCGTGGCGTGCGTAGCGACCAGCAGCGCGTGCGGATTAAGAAAGCGTATCGTCACATGAACACGCTGCGTCGTAATGACCTCCTATTGCGTGCGTGGTCCCTGTGGGACCATCCGACGCCCTAATGCGACGGTCGCCCGGCCCGCGCGTCGGTAATGTCACTTCACAGACGCTCGTTATTAGCGGCGTCTCTGGGCTCATGGCGGTTATTAGCCTTTTTACATAGCGAATACTGCATAAGGTTTACTAACTTAGGCAATGGTCGTTCGAGTAGGTTATATCTATGGTCGAGCATTTTTACGTCCTTGCGAGGGGCGAGAGAGTGCAATCATAAGGGCATTGACCTTCATCGACTCAAGCGGATACTTAATCCATGACATCAATTACCCATATTTCTACAATCCTACATTCGTGTGCATGGATCACAAGCCGGACCCAATATTGATCCCGGCGGCCATTGATGATGATTAGTGTGTTTACTATGTTAATTATTTGTAAGGTTGTATGGTTACTTCCTAATTAATTTGTAATGTTCTTGTGGCCCATGTGGTCTCAAACTTTTTACGAGCCATTCACATGCAAATGGGGAAGCACCCACAGTTTGAGATTTTTCGGAGTTGGTTTGGTACTTTTCTCGGTTTATTTGAATTTCTGCGACGCCACCTTGTAATTATAGTTTGAACTGACCGTACCCACGAAAAGAGCCGGAATGCTGCTAGACTTTTCTCACGGGGTCTCATGTGCCCCTAGGAGGCAAATCACCGTGGAGGTCCAAGACAAATTCTTGTGTTTCCATGGTTTAATTAGCCTTCTTGTCGCCCGGTTTAGCTAGAATAAAATCATAGTAATTAAAATATTTATCGAGAAAAACCTAAGAACTTGTGTGGGGTCATATTTTGGGTGTACATGGGGAAAAAAAAATTGATGCCATTTCCACCAAGGAGGATTACACATCCTTCACAAAGGCACATGATCCCTACCATCGAACCGAGGACTATCTGATTGTAGTTCTTGTGCTCCATGTGGTTCATATGTTTGCCGGTGTTGTAGTGGTCTCAAACTTTTTCTGAGCCTTTCACATGCAAATTGGCAAGAGCACCCACGAAGTTTGAGATTTTTCGGAGTTGGTTTGGTACTTTTCCCAGTTTATTTGAATTTCTGTGCGACGCCACCTTGTAATTATAGTTTGAACCGAAAGGTACCCACGAAAAGAGCGGAATCTTTGCTAGACTTTTCCATAGGGTCTCATGTGCCCTAGGAGGCAAATCACCGTGGAGGTCAAGACAAATTCTTGTGTTTCCATGGTTCAATTAGCCTTCTTGTCGCCCGGTTTAGCTAGAAAGAAAATCATAGTAATTAAAATATTTATCGAGAAAAACCTAAGAACTTGTGTGGGGTCATATTTTGGGTGTACATGGCTGGGAAAAAAATTGAAGCCATTTCCACCAAGGAGGATTACACATCCTTCACAAAGACACATGATCCCTACCATCGAACCGGGACTATACTGGTGTAGTTCTTGTGCTCCATGTGGTTCATATGTTTGCCGGTGTTGTAGTGGTCTCAAACTTTTTCAGCCTTTCACATGCAAATTGGGAAGCACCCACGAAGTTTGAGATTTTTCGGAGTTGGTTTGGTACTTTTCCCGGTTATTTGAATTTAAATGCGACGCCACCTTGTAATTATAGTTTGAACCGGCGTACCCACGAAAAAGAGCCGGAATGCTTGCTAGACTTTTCCACGGGGGTCTCATGTGCCCTAGGAGGCAAATCACCGTGGAGGTCCAAGACAAATTCTTGTGTTTCCATGGTTTAATTAGCCTTCTTGTCGCCGGTTTAGCTAGAAGAAAATCATAGTAATTAAAATATTTATCGGAAAAACCTAAGAACTTGTGTGGGGGTCATATTTTGGGTGTACATGACTGGGAAAAAAAATTCAAGCCATTTCCACCATGGAGGATTACACATCCTTCACAAAGGTAGATGATCATCCATGAAGTGGCGGCATTTCTAATTCAACTGCCGGTTGCGTGTAATAACGGCGAGAGAATAGGATTGGGGTGAAATTTTCCAAATCTATCTGAACCTCCGCCATTTAAGTTCCCCACCGCCCAAACCAGCCTTGCCTATATATATAGGTGAGTGGCTCGGAGCGAAATTTTGGAAGCCATTTGAACACCGCGCCATTCTCGTTCCCCACCGGCTCGAAGAGCACAGTTAAACCGACGGAGCGCACCACCAACTCCAACGTCGCCGTTCGTCGTCGTCCCCTCGCCGCCCGGGCCGTCCGTTCGCAAGCATCCCGGTCGTTCGGCTCCGGCGAATCGAGGCTTGACGGCGGCGTTCTCCCCACGCCGCACTCCTCCACTCCGGCGTCCCCAGCGCCCAGCGCCCGGCATCCTACGCCCCGCGGCCCCTTCCACGGTGAGAACTAATTATCCCTTTAGGTGTACGAAGTTTTTACCTATGAGAATGAGAACTAATTGGCTGGCTGTCCCTAGCCTCGCGTAGCCAGCTTGGTCTTCCTCCACGCGGAGGAGGACCACCGCCACAACTCTCTGCCGTTCGCGACCTCACGCCGTCTTCCTCTTCACCGCCCGACCCGTACCGTCCAGCGACCTTGTCCTCCTCAAATCCTCCAAGACAAGATAGGAGCGCACGCGGCGCCGCAAAGCTTGGTGAGTGTGTCGGTCCATGCCCTTGAGGTGTTCGTTGAAATGCCCATCTCGGTCCACTTTGCAACCTTGTGCTCGAATTGTGATTGAAATTCATGAGTTAGTGTTGTTCGAAATCCGGTTTGGATATTATGCATTAACTTACTGTACAACTTTTATGAATAACATTGCAATATCATCCTATTTTGGTGACATGTATAGGCAAGCATGGCGTGGTACGTAGTGTTTGTTGGTCGCGTGCGAAAGGTGAAGCCGTAAAATAAGCCTACAATGGTGCAAACTAGCCGGCCACGGAGATTGAAGAGAAGCCACCCACATACTTATGAAGATTGTGAGAATTCTTTGCTTAATTGGTTTTGGAAAGATGACATGCTTTTATTTATGTCTATGACTCTATGGTCATTGGTCTTTTTATATTAGAAGTTCATGTAGGCTTAGTTTCTTGAACATTAGGTGGATTTTGTTGTATGTAACCATTAAATCCTATAATGTTTTGACGATATTAATGTATGATGATTTTTCGGATTTAAAAAGAGCTGAATTCCACGAATAAATTCAAAAATTTAAAACAAAAAAACCGGCGGGTGGCACGGGCCCGGCGGTGAATGAGCAACAAACCGGTAGTATAACTATACCAAACACTATCGGTTTGAATTACTAACCGTCATAGGCAGCGAAACATCAGCGTGGTTGCATTAACCAATCGATAGTCTCCACTCTAATAACGCCGCTCCGGGTTGAGATCAGGCCCGGCGGTGTTCACGTAAAAGTTCAGCGGCGGGTTCAAAGTAAGCCGCCATTGTTAGCTCTTCGATACACTATCGCTCGATCTAACCCGATAGTGTTATCTCCACGATTACGTCGGTTCGATAAAGCCCGGTGCTCCTCCCAATATCAACTCTGCCGGTGACTTCCAAACCTGCATTGCTTGGATCAAAAATCTTTGCCGGGTCGTGGAACACCCGGCGGTGTTGGGTGACGATCTTGGCTTGCCGGTTCGATATCAAACCGGTAGTCTCTCACGGCATCACCGCCCGGTGTTTTGACCGGTAGTGTTTCAAGCCCCACATCACTACCGTTATGGTTCTCACGGTTCGGTTTTTGGTGAAGGGGGGTTTGAGCCCGCGGTGATGAGCAATTCTATAGTAGTGATGTTTCTAATTAATATGAGAATTTTCTAGCATTTATCTTTTTTACGTGCACGTCTGTTGAGAATTAACGTGGAGCCTCCGTTGGAGCCTCAATTAGTAATAGTAAGATATCGTCATCGGCGGCATGGCGTAGGGAAGGAATCGTCGAGCTCACTAGGAAGAATGGCGTCCATGCCAACCACTAAGGAGAAGGGGACCGGTTGCTCTATCTGATTCCGATAAGCCCGAGAGAGCCTCAAGAAGTTGATCGGCCATCTCCTCGACTCAAAAGTGTTTGTTGTAGCTATGGTATGGGTGCGTACTGCGCGAAAGACCAAATGGGCCTGCTTCTTTAACATGTTGACCTCGACGCCATCATCCTGAAAATTTCTTCTCGAGGGTCTTAACTAACCCTTCGTTAGTATCTTACAACTTTCTTAGTTCACGAGCATCTCTCTTCAAGTCTTGGTTTTCTTTCTCTTCTTGATCTTGTCGTCATGCTCAACTCCGTCCCAGCCCTCCCAATGCGTAGCGATCTTGCGGTCGCGCACCATCGTTCAGCAACCTTTACCCCAATGTAACTGGAGCATAAGGGTTCATTGGCGAACTCATACTACTGCTTCAAGCATGCGGACCTTGTCATAAACACGCCTAATGCACATCCGCTCGGCATCGGTGCTACCGATGTTGCTCTCTGAAGGCACGGACTGGTATACAACTCCACGTCCATGTCATCAATATGCCATGCTTCTCGGCTAGAAAGAAAGCGTCTGGCGGTTTACCTTCGCCGTAACCAAGCTTCCCCGACCGTGCCGCCACCTCCAAGGGCACGGTCACCTCCTTCGCTTCCTCCAAGCTCGGCGAGTGCTTGGCGCCATCATCACCAAGAGCGGTCGCGAGGAGGCCCCCCCGCTGTTAGTCTAGGATCGAATCTACTCGCCGTATGGTGGCTAGAACACGAAGTGATCACGGATCAAGCACATGAGGCGCAACAATGGCGAAACAACGGCCTGAGGTCTCCGGGAGATGGTGCCCTTTTCACCTTTGGATAGGTTCGAGTACAATGTGCCACTGGGGTTACAAGGTGATAACTCCACACACGGAGATGCCTACTACATGTACTAGCAAACTCACGCACTATCTTTAGCTAACACAACCGCTAAACACGATACAAACATCGATGAAACACAACTTTGTGCGATTACCGACGAGCGTGGGTGCGGCCACCGCGTTCTGATTCAAACCATCGTTCCGCTTCTCCTCGCCCGGCTCCGCGCGTCACCCGCTTGCATCAAGTCGTGTCCCGATTATAGGGTTGCGCCAACACCGCGCTGTCGTGTCGGCATGCCTTTGCCTCGACTCATGCTTGGCCGAGTCCACGATCAATGACTTCGATCCTATCATTCCCAAACGCCCCTTTGAGTCATACTCATCCTCCTCGGACTCGTTGCCATCCCGGAAGCCCTTGGGCGCCCGCAGCCCACCATCACGGCCCGAACTCCTCACTCGGTATCGAGGTCATCCTCGAGCCAAAAGCCTGATTGCAGCGCAAGAGTCCTTCACCACAATGGGGCGGGTTGGCGAGGACCCACGGGCCATAGCTGCTCGAAGTTGAGCCCGGCCTCGTCGCTCTGTGAGCTATACGTGCATAAAACCGCCGCGGCCCGGTAGCCGGCGGGTGCCGGTTTTCGGCCCGGCCAAACACGGCCCGACCTAGAAGGCACCGTGCGGGCGGCCCGTGCCCGGTGTGGGCCGTGCACGCCGACCCAAGGTACGAGCCGGCCGGGCATGTCGGTTTTTCAAGGAAAGCCCCGTTAGCGGCCCGTCAAAGAGAAGTTAGGCGGCGCCATATATAATGTGCCCCCCAAACCCTAACCCCTCCGCTCCCCTCTCGGGCTCCCGAGTCCCGATCAATTTCCCCTCTCTCTCGGCCCGGTAACCCCTAATCCCTCCGGCTGCGCCGATTCGCCTCCCTCTGGCTGCCCGGCGACGGCGACAAGCGGATCCTCCACGGATCTCCCTCTCCCCGTAGCGATGGCGATGTTCACCAAGATCCACGGCGGCGGCGAGGTTAGGTAAAGTTTGGCTCCGTCCATCCCGTCTCCGGCAAGAGGTAGGCTGCGGTTTTGTCCCATCTCTCATGCGTACTGTTGGCGCTCATTAACACATGTTTTATGACCGTCAATATGCATCTAAAATGACAAAATTCTCATTCAAATCATAATTAAATATTATTTATCGGACGAGTTCCACAAGTTTTGGTGCTCCGGTTGTTTTGCAGGAATTTCTAATTTTTCACAGATAAAAATAGTATCTCAAACAAAGGAACAAAGTACACCATTACGAAGAGCTCGTTGCGCTGATCAAAATGGACATATCATTTTGCTATTTTTGGAATTTCAATATAAAAAGATATGGAATTTGCAAATTAAAAGGAGCGGCGGCGTCACTCGGCGATGTCGGCACCGAATCAGTCAACAAGCGGTGACGGGGGCGGGGCCCGTCGCCCGAGCGGCCCACCGGGCGGGGGGAATCGCGTCTGACGCGCCCCGAATTCAATTCGGGCGAGACACCTGGCGCCCGTGGGTTCGACCGTAGCGTGGGGCGGAAGCGTCTTGTTTCCGCAGCGCTTCGCGTCTATTTTCGGCCGGCGAAGCGGCCACGTGGCGGAGCACAGAACCTGGAGACGGGAAACGGTGGCGCGGTCTGGCGGTCGGTCGACCGACTGGCTGGTGGCGGTTCAGCTGCATGGAGGCGCGATTTTCTCACAAAAATAGAAAACAGCGCGTATCCGGTCGGTTACGCCGGTTCAAGCCCTTCGGCCCGGTTCCCGCCGGTTTTTGGCCGCAGCTTCGAGGGAAAATATTTTGGCTCCATCCTGCAGGAGGTTGCATGCTTTGCATGAGGTCGGTTTTGGGCTAGACTCAAGGAGAGCCCTCCATTCTCTCCTCCTCTCCACTATATAAAGAGGCTCTCCTCTCTTGTAATTAATTCATTCCATCACCCAACACTTGAGCATTCAATAAATTCCATTCCATTCATTCACTTGTGAATAAAAGGGAGTGAGTGAGGAAGAGTTGGAAGGAAGTCCGGAGTGACGGCTTCCTCTACACTTGTACCTCTACGATCATTCTACTAATTGGAGTAAAATTATCATTTGTTCATCTTTTCGGTATTAAGTTTAAGAGTAATTTATCTTTGTTCATTATATATTTGTTGAATCGTCGCTCTCGAGTGCTCTAGGTAGAAGGACCACAGGAGCGGGTAAGCCTTGTCGACATGCTAGAGTAGTGGAAGATAGCATAGGCGTGGTCTCTAGGCTATAGTCTACCTTCGTTTCGCTCCATATACAGACGGACGAGGTGGTAGGAGGCAGGTGGTGACAGCCGTGTCCGTCCCTTGCAATCCCCCACGTCTCGTATGGTGTAGGTGCTATGCCGGTATCGCTTGGCTGACCAGGTGCGCTCCGGTGGCCTAAGGAAATCGATAGTGACAAGGTTAACTTCACTCAGGATCTTTACCCTTAGAAAACCTCACTACCCATACTACTTTTCATCTCATCTCTCTAGGAGAACTAGTTCAGAGACTTTACACCCGTTCCCTGTGGAAAATACGATACCCTGAATACTTCCGGGTGAAGTGCTACAACGGTACTTTCCGTGCGCTTGCGAACTTTCTTTGCTACGCTAAGAAATACCAACAAGCATTTAAAGGCGTCGTTGCGGCGAACGGTTGTCGTAATTATCTCGAACCTAGTTCGCCCTTGTATCAAAAAAAAAAATATCCTTTTTAATGGAGCAAAAATCTATCAACCAATTTGCTTGCTCCAAAGGCCGAAGTTCTTAGGCGACCATAATCATCGAAGCCAATCACGGCTTCCGGCTTTGAACTCATACGGCTTTATAGCCTTGGTTGGGGAACAACCCTTCTCGGGGTTTGTGGATGAAAATCCTTATCAACATTTGAGGGAATTTGAGCAACTACGTGGTTGCCTCATCTATGAAGGCGTGCCACATGACACACCGATGGAAGTTGTTCCCCTTTTCGTTTGATGGGAGAGCGAAACATTGGTACGCCCATAACGTAGGGATAGTAAATGGAGATTGGATAGAATTGCGGAACAAATTTTGTCTTGCATTCTTCCCTTTAAAATCAAATCGTTACCTTACGTGTCGAGATCCTTCACTTTTGCCAAGAAGAGAAGGAAACAATAGGTGTAGCACACAAGGCGATTTTTCATCCTAACACATACTTGGCCCAACCTTATCCTTACCAAAACATATGTTATTACAACATTTTTTTATTATGGTCTTAGCAAGGAATCTGCCCTACATCTCGATATATGGCTGCTTGGGAGGTTCGTTCGATCATAAAACCGAAGAGGAAGCGAAGCTATGTTAGATCGTATTTAAAATCCCTCCTCCATTAGAACCCATCTATGTAGAGCCCAAGGTGATCTAAGAGGAAGTCTCTTCGGCCATTGCCGAACCAAAATCACCTATCCGAGAGACCCTTACCCGAACCGAGAGATTCCGAAGGAAGATTTCCAACATTCAAAATCTCAACACTTCGAGGGGCGTGTTTCATGAAAATTTTGGGAACACCTCCTCGAAGTATTCATATCAAAAGAGCCACCGGTTACGGTCACTCCTATAGAACCTTTATATAAAGAAACCCTTAGAGAAACGGTGAAGGAGTTGACCGCAATAATGAGTAGGGAATGGTTTGAAGAAGCGGAGTTTTCCCCTGAAGAAATTCAAATTTTCACCCCTTCTTCAACCCTTCAATGCAAAATTGGAAGACTTTGGGAGAAAGTGCTTTACAATCCCACTGTGGGGGCCAACCTCATGTCCAAATCTTATGCGCTTGCCTATTTCGGCAATAAACTTTTAGCCCCCACAAACAAAACCTTAAGAGATGGCCCAAGATCTAGTTTAAAAAGTGCAGGGGTCCTCCATGGTATAAATCTACACCAAGAGAATGCCATTTTAGCCCTTGACTTCTATGTCTTCGACATTCAGGATTTTGATATCCGGATTGGGCACCCCCTAGAAAAATTTCTTGTTGACCCACCAATAACAGGGGATCTTGAAGTAAAGTTGGGAAGGGAATCTTTTTCCATCCAAGTTGCTCGAGCCAAAAACTCGATCGCAGAACCTTTCCCTAACCTGCCCATGGAAGTCATGTCAATCTTACCATTTGACTCACCTAAATCATCCTTAGAAAAAGATGCCAATTTCTTCATAGAAGAAAAGGATGATTTAGGCTAGACCTTTGACCTTCCCAAAGAGGAAGTGTTGACACGACCTCCAGTTGAGCTTAAACCCCTACCTGCTGGCTTACGCTATGCATTTCTGAATGACGATACACAAGCTCCTGTAATCATTAGCGATAAGCTTTCTGATGAGGAGACTACCAAACTCATCGCCATCCTCGAAAAGCATAGGACAGTTTTAGGATATTCCCTACACGATCTCAAGGGGGTAAGCCCAATGCTCTCGTACTCATCGCATTCATGTAGATCCTTCGAAGTACACCAACTTCGGGAACCCCGACGAAAAGCTTAACAATGCGATGTTGGAAGTCGTGAGGAAGGAAGTCCTCAAACTTCTTCACGCCCGGGATTATTTATCCCGCTTCCACATAGCGGCCCGGGTTAGTCCCGTCCATGTGGTACCCAAGAAGGGAGGAATGACAATCGTTGAGAATAGTAAGAACGAATTAATTCCATAACGAACTGTCACGGGGTGGAGAATGTGCATTGACTACCGAAAACTCAACGCATCAACAAAGAAAGATCACTTTCTGCTCCCTTTCATTGATGAATTGTTGGAGCGGTTAGCGAAACACTCTTTCTTCTATTTCCTCGATGGATATTCGGGATATCATCAAATTCCCATCCACCCCGATGATCAGAGCAAGACAACTTTCACTTGCCCGTTTGGAACGTATGCATATCAACGAATGTCATTTGGGTTGTGTAATGCACCCGCTTCGTTCCAACGGTGCATGATGTCTATTTTTTCAGACATGATTCAAGAAATCATGGAAGTTTTCATGGACAATTTCTCAGTCTATGGAAAAACCTTTGATCATTGTCTAGAAAATTTAGACAAAGTCTTGCAATGATGCCAAGAAAAGGACTTGGTACTTAATTGGGAAAAGTGCCATTTCATGGTCCGTGAGGGCATCGTCCTTGGGCATCTTGTGTCCGAAAGGGGGATTGAGGTAGACAATGCCAAGATAGAAATTATTGAGCAACTACCACCCCCTGTGAATGTGAAAGGAATCCGTAGCTTCTTAGGTCATGCAGGGTTCTATAGACAATTTATCAAAGATTTTTCACAAATCTCTAGACCGCTCACGAACCTGTTAGCAAAGGATACACCTTTCAAGTCCATAGATGAGTTCTTTAAAGCTTTGAACACACTCAAAGAAAGCACTCATCTCAAAGACCGATCATCCAACCCCTAGATTGGTCGTTGCCTTTTGAGATCATTTGTGATGCGGTGACTACGTTGTTGGGGTGGTCCTTGGCCAAACCAAAGATAAGAAGCATCATGTGATCACTCATGCTAGCAAAACGCTAATGGGAGGTCAGCTTAACTATGCTTTTACAGAAAAAGAGCTCTTAGCAGTCGTTTTTGCTTTTGAGAAGTTTAGATCTTACTTAGTGGGAGCAAAAGTTTTTGTTTACACTAATCATGATGCACTAAAAATCTTGCTCACCAAGAAAGATCCTAAACCTAGATTAATAAGATGGATTCTTCTACTCCAAGAATTTGACCTTGAAATAAAAGATAGAAAAGGAGTAGAAAACATTGTTACAAATAATTTGTCATATATGCAAGTCTCTAACCTGCAGGAGTTACCAAAAAATGACTTGTTATGCAACGACATGCTGCTAGAAGTGACAGATTCCAACCCGTGGTATGCAAATATCGTGAATTTTATGGTCACAGGGTACATACCACCAGGGGAAAGCAAGAAGAAACTACAAGCTGAAAGCAGATGTCACTTGTGGGACAACCCGTATCTGTACAGGGTATGCTCTGATGGTCTATTGAGGAGATGCATACCAATGGCAGAGGGGAAGAAAATCATTTGAAAAATGCCATGCAGCACCATATGGAGGCCACTATGGAGCATTCCTCACACAAGCCAAAATTTGGCAGTGTGGGTTCTTCTGGCCGACTATGCACGAAGACACCAAAGAATTCATAAAAAGGTGTCGGAGATGCCAGATGCAAGGCAACATCACTGCTCGCAATGCAATGCCCCTACACTAAAATCTTCAAATCAATATATTTGATGTCTGGGGCATTGACTTCATGGGACCTTTCCCAAAGTCTCATGACAGTGAGTACATCCTGGTCGCTGTCGACTATGTATCCAAATGGGTGGAAGCCTTACCATGCAAAGCTGCCAATGCCAAGAATGCTCGAAGGATGTTCCATGAAGTGATCTTTCCTCGCTATGGAACACCAAAGATGGTCATAAGCGATGGAGGGTCTCACTTCACGGACAAGACCTTCCGGAACTTTTTGAAGGAGCTTGGGGCAAAGCACAACATTGCCACACCCTACCATCCTCAAACAAGTGGTCAAGCAGAGAACTCAAACAAACAAATCAAAAATATCCTGCAGAAGACGGTCAATGAGATGGGAAAAGGTTGGAAAGACAAGCTACCTGATGCACTATGGGCATATAGGACAGCTTACAAAACTCCCATCGGCATGTCACCATTCTAGCTCGTATATGGAAAAAGTTGCCACTTACCAGTAGAGTTAGAACATAGATTTCACTTGGGCGATAAGGGAATGGGACATGGATGAAATTCTAGGCTTGGCGAAAAAAAAGGGAGAAGCAACTTTACGTGCTAGAAGAAGATAGAGAGAAGGCATACCATAGTGCCAAACTTTATAAAGAAAGAACCAAAAGATGGCACGATCACCAAATCAAGCTAAAAGAGTTCAAGGAAGGAGACAAAGTTCTTCTATTCAACTCCAAGGTTAAGCTCTTCGGTGAAGGAAAACTTCGGAGCAAATGGAAAGGACCGTGACACTGTCGTCAACACATCATCACATGGCGCAATCACAATTCAAGGCGACGAAGGTAAGACATTCAAAGTAAGCGGTCAACGATTAAGTTTTCCTGAACCTTCATTTAAGTCTAAAGAAAACATAGATGAAATAAAAATAATTGCTTTTAATAAATTTACTAAACAAAATTGATTACACATTTAATAAAAAATACATTAACCACATTATTAGTATTGTTTGTCTACACTTGTCTTTGTATTGTTTTCCCTTTGTGCAAATAAAGAACAAGTACAAAAACCGGTGTGGGGGAGGCACACAATTCTCTCACAATCAAAAGGTACGCAAAAATTTGACACATTTTACACTTTGAATTGTAATTTGCATACATTTTACTCCTCACTCAAAACCTATACTTTGTTAAGCAACTACTTGATAGAAACCCCACAATATCTAAATAATTGTACTATGAGGATTAGTAGGATGACTTGAATTCCATTTTCTCGTACAAATAAGACTTGGTTTTTCTTTCAAAACAAAAAAAATCAAACAAGCATGCTCTGGTTTAATCAAAGCATGAACCATTATATTTGAAGTAGCTACCTCCTTAGGCTTGTCAATTTCGAAGATTAATGTTTGAGAGAATTTCATAGTCCCATGATTGAAACATATGTGCAAAAATAAATATAACTTGTGTTCCATTCATGATGAATCTATATCTTTGAAAAAAGAAGGACATGGGCTATGCTAGCAAAAAAAAAAATGGGCACGTGCCCGCTCGAAAAAATAAAAACAATGGGTACCACGATGCCCGCTTGAAAAAAAAAGAGAAGAAATAATGGATAAGTGTCCGAGGGCGAGTAGAGCCCACTTCTCTAAATAAAATAAATAAGGGCAAGCCCATGCCTCTTTAAAAAGCAAAAGAACATCATGATAAAAGAACACCAAAAAAAAAATACTTGCACATTTTTTTTTTATCTAGGAGTATGACATTTCTCTCCATTAATCTAGAGCTTGACTCGGTGGTATATATATAAGGAGGGTGTGCAACTTTATTAAATACCCTCGGCTTTGCAAAGGAAAAAGAAATTTTATTACAACCATGGAGCATAGCTGATTTTCTTTTTCAAAAATTTATAACAACCAGTGTCATGCATGCGGTATAAATGGAAGATAGAAATCCTATCTATTCCCATTTTGCAATTATTCAAGATAGTGTGGTTATCACTTCCAATACTACAAAGGGAGAAAAAATCTAGAGCAATTTAGATGTTAGCATCTTAAATCTTGGAGATTGAACCCGCTTAGTTCTTCATAACTTTACTCGAGGACGAGCAAAGGACTAAGTGTGGGGAGTTTGTTGACACTCATTAACACATGTTTTATGACCGTCAATATGCATCTAAAATGACAAAATTCTCATTCAAATCATAATTAAATATTATTTATCGGACGAGTTCCACAAGTTTTGGTGGTCCAAAGTTGTTTTGCGGGGAATTTCTAATTTTTCACGAGATAAAAAAGTATCTCAAACAAAGGAACAAAGCACACCATTACGAAGAGCTCGTCGTTCTTGGTCAAAATGGACATATATCATTTGCTATTTTTGGAATTTCCAATAAAAAGATATGGAATTTGCAAATTAAAAGGAAGCGGCCGACGTCATTATTTGGCGTCGGCGCCCGAAATCAACGGCGGCGGCGGCGGCGGGCGGGGGCCCGTCGCCCGAGCGACCTTTGCGGCGGGCGGGAGCAGCGTGCGGCGCGGCCCGAATTCAATTTCGGGGCGGGACCGCGCGGCGCCCGGCTGGTTCGGCAGCGGCGTGGGCGGGAAAGCGTCTTGAGCCGCGCGCGGCGCTCAGCGTCTATTTTTTTTCGGGCGGCGGCCCGCGTGGCGGGCCCTTGAGCACGGCCCGCGGGAGAGGTGGTGGCGGGTCTAGCAATTAGAGCGACTAGACCGGCGGTTCCGCTACATGGAGCGTGATTTTCTCCCGAAAATAAAAACAGCGCGTATTCGGTCGGTTACGCTCCGGTTCAAGCCCTTCCGGCGGTTCCGCCCGGTTTTTAGCCAGATTTTGAGGGAAAATATTTTGGCACCATCCTGGAGGCGGTTGCATGCTTTGCATGAGGTCGGTTTTGGGCTGGACTCAAGGAGAGCCCTCCATTCTCTCCTCCTCTCCACTATATAAAGAGGCTCTCCTCTCTTGTAATTAATTCATTCCATTACCCAACACTTGAGCATTTAATAAATTCCATTCCATTCATTCACTTGTGAATAAAAGGGAGTGAGTGAGGAAGAGTTGGAAGGAAGTCTGGAGTGACGGCTTCCTCTACACTTGTACCTCTACGATCATTCTACTAATTGGAGTAAGAATTATCGTTGTTCATCTTTCGGTATTAAGTTTAAAGTAATTTATCTTTGTTCATTATATATTTGTTGAATCGTCGCTCTCGAGTGCTCTAGTAGAAGGACCCCGGGAACAGGTAAGCGTTGTCGACACGCTAGAGTAGTGCAAGATAGCATAGGCGTGGTGTCTAGGCTATAGTCTACCTTCGTTTAAACTCCATATATAGACGGGCGAGGTGGTAGGAGGCGGTGGTGACAGCCACATCCGTCCCTTGTAATCCCCCACGTCTCGTATGGTGTAGGTGTTATGCCGGTATCGCTTGGCAGACCAGGTGCGCTCCGGTGGCCTAAGCAAATCGATAGTGACAAGGTTAACTTCACTCAGGATCTTTACCCTTAGAAAACCTCACTACCCATACTACTTTTCATCTCATCTCTCTGGGAGAACTAGTTCAGAGACTTTACACCCGTTCCCTGTGGAAAATACGATACCCTGAATACTTCCGGGTGAAGTGCTACAACGATACTTTTCGTGCGCTTGCGGACTTTGCTGCTTACGCTAAGAAATACCAACAGTACCCCTATCTTGCTCATTGCTCTCGGTTGTCTGGGATCTGGACTTCTTGTTGCTCTCGCTGCCCTGTCTTGCTCTCGTTGGTCTAGGCGGGATGCATTCACGCTTGTTGCTCTCATTTGCCACCCTACTGTGTTCTTGCTCTCGTTGCCCCTCTCCGGCGCCGGGCTCCGGCAGTGTAGGGAGCCGGTGATCTACTAGTGCCGCACTCCGTGAGAATGCGGTGCCGGAAGGATGGCGAGATGCGCCGCGGATATGGGCAGCGGCGATGATAAGCATGCGGCATGACCATCAACGAAGAGCCCCGTGAGCTTGGGCGGCGAGATACCGAGAATGATTGAGATCGCACAACATTTGCTAGAGAATGAAAAAGACAGTCATCTTCTTGATGTTATCAAGCCAATGAAGGCTAAGTTTCTTAAGTACTGGAAGAATGTACCCTTTGTATTTGTTCTTGATCCAAGAGCTAAACTTAGAGGTTTACATAAAACACTTGAATTGATGGAACCATTTGCCAAAACTAGTTACAACACTTACTTTGATGAAGTTAAAACTGAGTTGCATAAAGCGTATGACAAGTATGTCAAAAAGTTTGGTGCAGCTAGACCATCTAGGACCACCCATCCATCTGGATTGACAAGTTAGAGGAAACAGGCATGGGGCAGAATTTTTGGAGGAGACTCATCCTCTTCTGGTACTTCAAATGTTGCATCTCATACATCTTCTGGTATCTCTGAACTCAGTGTTTACCTTGATGCTGATAATGTTGCAACAGTTGATGATGATTTTGATATCCTTAACTGGTAGCATGAGCATAAACTAACTTATCCTGTTCTTTCTCTTATGGCTAAAGATATTATTGTTGTTCCTCTTTCAACTACCTCTTCGGAGTCTTGTTTTAGTTTATCTGGCAGGATAATTGAGGAACATTATCGAGCAATGACTTCAGAGACCATTGAGCAGCTGATCTTGGTCAAGGACTGGGAGTTGGGGCAGGAAAGGGCACAACATGCAGCAGAGGACAAGGGATTGGAAGAGTACTATGAGAACAACTGGTTTGATGATGATGGCCCTTCTAGAGATCAAACTGTTGTTGGTTCCACTTGATGCCATGTGGTAAGTGGCTATGAAACCATTACTCATCTCCTACTAGTTGGTTCTCATTGTGACATATCAAAATGACTGGTGTAGATGGAGAATGGAACCACTTGCTGTTGATGAAACTGTTGCTGGTTGCTCACTTCTTCTTTGCTTCTTTGGTTCTTTGGTTCTTTGGTTCACGGCTACTAGGCTGAGAGTTGAGACTTTGCTGGTTGTTGGCTGCTACTTGCTAGGTTGAGAGTTGAGAGTTGATGACTTTGAGAGCTTTGCATCTCTGTTTTGTAATAACTTAGTACTATTGAACTCTTAAATGGATGAAACTTGAGTTGTGAAGCCGTACTCTTTTCCTTCCTGGGAATTTATCTCACGAGGTGTGAGTTTTACCCAGGTAGGTTTTTAATGAGGCGGCATTGCACTCATGGCTCAAGTTTCTTTTACTTTAAATGGTTGTCATTTATATTCTTGTCAATCTGAGATGAATGTGATGAATATGAATGTGATTTTGAAAACCTATGTCAAATTCTGAGATGAATGGATGTATTTATGTGTGGCGTGCTTTGGGCGGCCTGGTGGACTATTGGGCTCGGGCTAAATCGGGCGGGCCGGCCCGAAAAGTTGGCACAGTGTACCATGCACGGGCCGACCCTAAGGCACGGTAGCTGCTTTGGCACGACCCGTGGCCCGTGGGCCTAACGGGCCGATGCCTCACGGGGCGGGGCCGACACTTTGCACATGATTACTACGAGCGCAACCACGACCGTGCTTCTTTGGGTGCAACTTCCATCACACCCGCGGTGCTGCGCTTCCTCTTTTTTGACTCAGCATCCGCCGCATCGCCAGTCTAGATCTAGTCGGGGTATTCAACACACCAAGGGAATTGAACAAGCGATTCACCCGCCGATGATCACCCAAAGCTGCCCGAATCTTTAAAATCTCGGAGCGGGGCTCAAGCTTCCCCACCATAACCTCAATATGCTCGCCACCTCCTCCATCACACGCTCAAGATACTTCGCACGATCATTTATCAACCTCCATAGCTGGTCATTCCACACATGGTCCAGGTCCAGCTCTAGCCCATTTAGGCCACGTGGGGTGTAAGCTTTGGACTACGTCGTGGTAGGGAACTCCTCATCGAAATACAATGTCCGGATATTCGTAGCAAAAAACTTCTCGGCGAGGTCGCCAGCGACGAACATGCCTCGAAAAGAACTTAGTCGTTGTCCATAGTAGCAATGGTCCCCCTCGGTGTTCGCCCCCATCAGCGAGGCAGCGTCAAGAGGGGACAGCTTGCCTCACAGCTCCGTCTGGAGCCTTGTCCAGTGCTGGTAGTAAAACCAGTAGTCAAGCCAATCTCCGGTCCACTTATTCTTTTGAGCTGGATCGACAAGTCCTTGCCATGCTGGTGTATGAAGGTATACACCTCGAATTGCGCCATCGGCATCGCCAATTTGCCGAGATTCCACACGAAATCGGTGACTGCTAACAAAACCCTCCAAGTCAGGCTCCAACACCTAAGAGTGGCATGCCCAGATGTAGGCGGCAAGCTTAAGGGAACACAAAGGAGTCAACTGATGGAAGCGGAGGTTGAACTTCTTCATAACTTCGAACAGAAACATCATCGCCGCCGGAAACTACAAGCCGGCGTTGAAGAACTCCATAAAGACAACAACATCATTATCCTTCAGAAGGTGCACCACCTCCCCCTTCGGAGGTCGGCCTTTGCCACACACAAGCCAGTTCACCTTCAAAAAAATTCTCCAAATCAGACCCCATGACATGGCTGAGTGGGGAGGTGAAGCTTGGGGCGATGTCCTTTGACATCTTACTGCCCCGGCGACCTTCGTTGAGAGGCTTCACAGTCATCTTGATGCAAGCCATACCAGACATCGACCGAGGGGCAACTACATAGCAACCTCAACTCCCACACTTTACCTTGCCAAAGCACCGAGCACTAACCCTCGCAAAAAATCGCACGAGAAAGCAAACCCTAGCTACGAGAAAATGGGAGCGGCGGTCTAGCAACAAAGCAAGAGCACGAGAAAAAATCCCCCACCTACCATAATATTTATAGGGGGCAGGGGTGCGTAGCGAGTCAAGCGAGGGGAAAGCCACGACGAGCATCCTGAAAATCTTGCAACGGCATCCGCTCTCCCAGTGGTCTTTCCGCCCCATCACTACATTGTACTCAACATGAAACCATAACCCGACAGAGCCCACTAATGCGAGGTCCACGCGTTGGCGTTGGCCCACCCAGATGGAGCAAGCGCACCACACCCGCTTCCCATCCGTGCGCTTTCGTTGCTCTGGCCCATCATGGTCGGACCAAACCCTCGAAGGGCTCTTGTAGGGGAGGTGATCCGCGTTAGCCTCTAGCGCGAGCCCACGGACCTCACGGCGTAAGCCACTTCCCACAAGGATAACACTTGGGCCGGGAATCGTGGCGGTTTGCGAGGGTACTGAAAGGTTCCTTGTGGTTTTGGTAATTGAGTGTCAACATTAGGTGAACTAATAATGTGTGATTGAGATAATACACATGAGATTAGTTCACATGTGATGATGCAATGAAGGAGCTTATTGCATATGAGACATGACATGGAGTCACGTGACCGACGTGGTGAACATCAAGATGAGGCTTGGCTTGATGGACCGATTGCAAGTGTGAAGGGCAAGTCGAGGCTTTGAAGTCATGGACCGCGGGCGGTGAAGCTTGAGCAAGACTTGTCGTCGGACCGACCGTCGCAATGGTGAAGAAGCAAGTGAGGTCAAGATCGATGGACCAAAAGGGTCATGTGATGATATGGAGTGGATCATATCATTCTTGATCGTGTTGGTTCATGTGTTGAATTGGCACTTAAAGATGGGGCGGAATGGAAATGCGCAAGGCATAGGGTATTTCATTTCGCCGGTCATAGGTGAGTAGAGAAGGTTATGACCAGATTTAGGTTTGATAACCGTACTATGAAGAGGGGAAAACTTCAATCGCTTTACTCACTTAGTGCCACTAACTTGAATTTTAAATTGCATATGCATTCGGGTTAGTGACGGGGCTCCTTGAAAAAGGCTTGAGAAAATACCATCTATTTGTGCTCAAAAGTTTTGACATAATTTGGATGAGATGGTATATATATTATTTGGATCAAGAGTTGATTAAATATTTGGAGAAGAAATTAAAAGAAAGGAAGCAAGAAATACGTACACTTTGCTTCAAACTATATGCAATATATGTATATATATATATATATATATATATGTATATATATATATATATATATATTTTTGCACACACACATGTACTAGTTTGCTTGCTTGCTTTCTCGACGTGCATGCAATGAACACCACGCTGCTGTTGTTGGCAACTTGAGTGTGAGCGTGGCTGCTTGCTGTTCGGCAGATCGAGGATTTTCAATTTCAAATGGACCGCGGGCTCGTCGACGAGTTGCTATTGGCCTGCTGCTGCGCTTCCTGCTGTCGAGCGCTGCTGCTTGTCGAGCGCTGCTGCTTGGGCAAAGGAAAGTGGACTGGTCCGTTTCCATCGAAGTGGATTGCTGCCGTCGCTGCTTGGGCCCAAGTCAAAGGAGAAGCGTTGCTGCCTCGCTAAGCTGCTTTGGGCCGCTGCTGCTTAGCTGCTGCTGCTGGGCTCCGCTTGCCGCTGGGCCAAGGCACTGCCTGCTGCCGCTCGGCTGCTGGCCAGGCGATTGACGACGGCAGCAACGCTGCCAAGCTAGCAAGCTAACGAAGCCAAGCAAAGTTCTCTACGGTACTGGTTCGTTCACTTCTACCAAGCTGCCGCCGCTGCTCTTTCTGTCCCTTGGCCGAGCGCTCGTCAGGAGCGGGTGTGGGGAGCAGCCGACCGTTGATGGAGCTGCGTCTGCCCGTTGGAAGCCAGGGCCAACAAAGGGGATAAAGGCAGGCTGCTGCTGCTCTATCTTCTTCAACCCTGTGAAGCACAGTGAGCTCTCCCCTTTCTCAACAACTAGGGTTTCTCCTCTCCTCTTTCTCTCTTATGATTTGAGACAAAATTGATATGAGAGATTGAGAGCCCTTGGTGGATGTGTACGAGAGGTTGAAGATCCACTCATTCCCCATTTGATTTTACTCAAGATTAGAGCTAATTTGAGAGGGGATTGGGAAACCTAGTGTGCATGCATTTGTAATTCAATTTGGTGGCACTAGGTGGTGATTGCAATTGTGGATTTCTTATTGATCTTCGTGATTGCCATTACCTAGACGGTTTGGAGCTTATGACTCCGTTGAAGCACGCAAGAAGATTGTGCGGTGCTCCAGAGGAGGATTTGTGAGAGGTTCGTGCTCATCTCGCGGGGATCGCGAAGAGCAACACTACTAGAGCGTGTCATTGAGTTACCTCACTTGTGAGTGTGGGTTCAATCGCGGTGCCTTGAGGGGCTCACTTGAGAGTGGTGTCTTGCGGTGCCTTGCGCGGCGTGCCTTGAGGGGTAAGTGATTTAAGGATCACACCGAAGAACCATCTAGGTGAAACACCGAAGAAACCACCCAAGGTGTTGGTCGACACAATGAGAAGTGGGGGGAAGTTGGCAAGCTTCACGATACCTCGGTAAAAAAAATCACCAGTGTCAACTTGTCTACTCTTCTCGGTGGTTTGCATTCTCCAAATCACAAGCTTTATATTTACATTCATTTATACCTTGTGCTTGTGCTTGTGGAGTAGCTCTTGCATTTACTAGCTTGTGTAGCTTGTTTAGTTGCTTTGCTTAGTTTGTGTAGCTAAGTGTTTTGAGCCTTTGGATTAGGCGTGTGTCGCCTTGTCCATTGTGCATCTAGTGAGCTTAGGTCGGCTTTGTGCTTTTGCTCATTAGAATTGTGTAGGAGCTCACCCTTGTTTGAAGTAGTAGTGCATAGGTTTGTGTGACCTTGCAATAGAAATGGTTAGGAGCTCAAGCTAGGTTTATCACCTCATTTGCTTTGTGTAGGATCTTTTGTGAGATGATTTAGAGTCATAGCTAGAGGGGTGAAGTCTTGGCTAAACGAATAGTTTTAATTCCGTATTATATTTGTTTAGCCGGCACAATTAGTTTTAGAAAGGACTATTCCCCCCCCCCTCTAGTGCCCATCTCGACCCTACATGTACCCTCGTATGGCGTCCAACACCTTCTCCCGGTATAGCTCGACCTACCATGCCTCTCTAGAAGTGGCGGGGCACCAGGCACCTTGGAGCCTTTAACTCGCTTTTACTTCGCAGGATTGAGCAAGTGAGAAAGTGTGGGGGCGGAGAAGCACGCGACCGAATACCGATGTTGCGACCTTGGGGATATCCAGTTGCGTCAAGCACCGCGTGAGGGCGTGAACCTCGATCTGCCGATGGCGGCAGGGACTCGAAGACCTCTAGGGCGCAAGGGAGAAGACGTGTGTGTTTACCAACAAGCCCGAAAAGGTGTTTGTACAAGTATGGCCCTGCGAGGGGCCTGCTGTCGAGTGTACAATGTGTACCCTAATGTAAAACACCGACCGATCTCTCGGCTTCCTATAAATACCCAGAACCATACAAAACAAAGGGGTCGATTGGTGGCTGGTTTTATGGTCATTTATATATACTACCTTCACAAGTGTGCCAACCTGCGTTTGTATTCGGACCTCGCTCACTTCCACCCTTAGCAACTCCAGCGAGGGTGCAAGTGGAGGCAAGGCGCGTACTTATTTTCCGTCCGTTGTATTCTTTCCTGTGGTAAGCCCTCACCCCTTCTCTTCCTACTTTGCCGGCGAGGCTAGAAGGGCAGAAGTGAACCCCACAAAAAGTTTCAGAAAGTAGAAAATAGAGGTCATAAAAAATTTTAGAAGCCTAATTAAAACCTCTTTGGCGTGGTCATGGCCTCTTCACTGGATTTGTCCAACTTCATTATTAAGGTGGATTAGAACAACAAATGAAGTTTCTAAAGTTCATAACACTAACCTAGGGATAGTTGAAATGAACCACTGGATCATGTGACATTAGAAAGACCAAATATTTCAAACACACATTGAGGGATTCTAATATCACAAGACAAGACAATATTTTTTTAAAAAAATCAGGCAGAAGTGCTGCTGATTATTGAGGTAAGAGCATGGAGGAATCCACACTTAATAATACAATTGAGCAACAATAACCCGAAAAGGTCACATACAAGGACAAGCCAACAATGAGTCAACTTTATAGCAGTTACACATATATTTTCATATACTCCTCCATGCGGGTATATTGAACCTCTGGGTATAACAGAGTAGCCTCTGCTCCGTCCTCATCGATTTCAAAATTTGTCAAGCAACCTTCATAGAAAATATGGTAATAGTGACCCACTCCTACTTGATTGGCGAAGTCAGTGTCTGCACATCCGTGAAAATCATAATTTACGTTCAATAGGGAGATGTAATGACAGTTTTCATAGACACTGAATTTTTTTTTTTTTTTTTTTGGAAATACCAATAATATGTACTACAAGTAGTAGTGTATCAGCCTTCAATGCTGAAATCACATACGTTCAATGCATATCATTTTTGGGATCTATTAATGAGACCCCTCTCCCAATTATGGTGTAACTAATAAGTACACAAACAAGAAAGAATGTAAATCCTATGCATTGAAGTTTTCAAAATTAAAAAAAAAAAAAAAATATCATATGCATTGTCCTTGAACATACTATTTTTGTAGTTACCTTTCATCGAAGCCAAGAATTCATCTGCAGGAATGTGGATTTTCTCCAGAATATTTCAGAAAGCTTTTCCCATTTTGAGATAACATCATTTTGGGTCAGGATATTTTCTTGTGGCCTTAAGTATATTGTCTTATTCAATGCGCGAGGATCATCAACAGACTTGATTGTATATGTTGCAACATCGTCTTCATCACAAAATATAGCTGCATTTGTACAATGTATGTGTACTAAATACGTACTTAGAACCACGTTATTGCTTACAGTTTTGTAAACTATGTAAATATAAATGGCCATTGTGGATATGGTATGCTTTACAAGGGACATGTATCATTTACATTGAGGTAAAATGGTAAAAATCATGTACACAAATTATCATAAAGTCATATTTTGAATAATTTAATAGAAAGATGCCCTGTTATATATATGTACACTCCACATGTATATGTGGAAAAGCTTATATATATGTTTATGATCAATTAAGCAAACATTAGAGTGGAAATTTATCTAGTTGCCAAATTTAAATGCAAAAAATGTAATGATGGACGGGGAAGAAGATAAAGTAGCGTATGATGTTATACCTTTGACATTTCCGTCTCCATATACACGAACTTTCTCTTTGGGTGGCAAAAGTGTGCCCATTTGACATAGGTTTGGGCAAAAATAACCAGCAAAGAGATTGGCGAAAACATAGGTACGGGGAATGTTAGCATCTTCTATTGCCCGTCTTATGTCCATCTTCTCATCAAATGATACCCTTCCTGGTTCAAGAGCATGCACCATTTTGGATGGATCCATGCCGAACTCCGATGGTATAAAACGCTGCAACCACAATATGCAAGTTTATATAGATCCAACACCTCTTCAACTTTAGTTGTTTTGTATATTGAGCTGTATATATGAGAGTCCTTAAGCATTTTTATTATATTGGGTGTGTTAAGATCCCTGAAAATTGGCATGGTAGCGAACTGAAAAGCATTGTAACACTTTTCATTTGTTTATGGTAAATATTATCCTACCATAGGGTAATTAGGCTCAAAAGAATCGTCTCGCAATGTATATCTAAACTGTGCAATTAGTTATTTTGTTTAACTACATTTTGTAGCCCGGACATGCGTTTTTTTGTGCATTTAATACTTCGATGTGATGAGAATTTTGAGAAAAGTTGGGGAACTAAACACACCCATTGTTGTTTGCATTAGTTTCTTTAGTCGTGGCTAGTGTAAAGTTGCGATGGCTCAAGACAAGCACAAATGTCTCTGCTGCTGTGTTGCTGGTGGGATGGGAATGTGATTGGCAGCAGTTTGAAGATGACACACTCAAAACCCATTTCCCACCTACTCCCTCCGTCTCATTGAGTTTGTCACCATGGATTCCGTGTCATCTTGTTCGATGATTCATCTTAGTCAAGTTTTTTGCACGAATATGATCTATTTTGTTATGACTTATTTCATCAATAAAGATACTTAAATATTGATTAATTTATTTTATTATTTACATAAATATTTTAAATAAGACGGATAGTCAAACATAAAATTTAAAAGTCAAAAACGATAAACTCCATGAGATAGAGGGAGTATGGACAAGTATCGCGTACTTTGTTCAACTCAAAATAAGTGCACACCTTGTAGCTAACTAATTTTGAATTTGACTATTATGAAAATAGTATCCACATTTATATCTCCAAATAATTTAATAATATTTACTTTCTGTCATAAACATAATATTTATTTGCTACCATAAACATAAGTGTATTTTGTACCTGTTTTGTTAAATCTAAAATTGGTTCACTTCTCGTAATACTAGATGTAGGCAGAAGAGGTTGCGTAGCACAAGCACATCCTGAGAGCCAACGAGGGAGTCAGAGACACGGTGGCGGCACCAACCGTAGGGTAGTCATGGGCTAAAGGATTCAGTGTGAACTGCCGGGGACAGAGTGAGGACTAGCCGACTAGGGAAAAGGATAGAGGCTTTCCAAAAAAAAAAAAGGAAACAGGTTAGAGCCAGTGATGTGATAGGAAAAAACACATTTTGAGTGCGTGTCCGACTCCCACGTCCTCCTCCTTCCCCTTCAAGATTTACCACTAGTACCGATTCGATTTTGCGAGCAGCGGCCAAACCTTTTTCGTGGCGGGCACAAATCACGCCCGCCACGGAATTTCGTTGGCCGACTGCCCGCCCAGCCGCGTACCAGGGGGAGGGCTTTCGCGTGGCGGGCGCCTTAACAGGGCCCGCCACGTGAAAGGAGCTATTATGCGTGGCGGGCGCCTGCAACGCGTCCGCCACACTTAAAACATTTTGTGTGGCGGGGGCTGGGGATTTTGCGTGGCGGGCAAATTAAGGCGCCCGCCACGCAAAAGATCCGTCCCTATAAATACTGCACGGCCGCCCCCTCCTTCTCCTCCACGGATCTTCCTCTTCATCTTACTTTTGCTCTTTTTCATCCCCCTCTAGATCTAGATCTATGGAGGAGAGAGAAAACTGTCTTTCTCTGCTCTCATCCTCTCTTCTTCTTCTTTTTTTCGGTTTGAGTACTATATAACGACACTTAGCTATTTTAAAGAGCAGGGAGACAGGATGGAGAGGCGCCGAGCCCACTAGATGTATGAGATAAAGAGGGTTGACGACGAATACTATGATGAGGTGAAAAAGTTTGTTGCTCGAGCGAAGCGACATAGCGAGATAATTCAACAGAGCCTGATTATCTGTCCTTGCGCTCATTGCAAGAATCTCAAAGCTTAAATTGACACCATGGTGCGATCTGACCTAATCATGCATGGTTTCGTCAAGGACTATTTGGTCTGGACTTTTCATGGTGAAGAAGTTCCACCCTTCGATCCACCAGCCCATCCAGTACCAGGAAGTCCCCCGACCGATCCAGTACCAGGAAGTCCACCAGCCGATCCAATTCCATCAGATATATTCGAAAGCGGGGCCGCGTCGGCGGCGGCGGCGATGATGGTGGTGGTGGAGGGGATGGCGGCGGGAGAATCCTATGACGCGGCCCGAGGATGTCCGGTTTTTTGAAGATTTGGTGAACCGACTTCGATAAGGACGATATTTTGTTTGGCTGCCCGAGATGGTTGGAGAACTTCAAACAGATGAAGCAGATAGCAATTGATCCTCTTTACAAAGACAGTCCGAAGGGTTGCCCTGCGCTGAGTTTTGACCTTAATTTGCCGATGTTGAAGTCTCGTCATGGCTGGTCGACACTAGCTTCAATGAGCTCGTAAGTTACCTTGCTACCACGTATCCAACGCCTAACAAGGTTCCTGCTGAGTGCGTATCGTGCTAAGAAGTTGATCCGCCCGATGGCGATGAAACTCAAGAAGTTTGATGCCTGCCTAACCATTTGTATCCTATATCGGGCGTCGGTATGAGAATTTGACCAGTTGTCCGCACTGTGGCGCTAGTCGATACAAGCGGAATGCCGGATGTCGCGTGGGCGATGACCTCGATGAGGAAGCGGGGACGGACGAAAAAAAAAAAGAAGGGGGCGATGTATTCAAGATAGGGTTTTCGAAGTACCGGAAATTCAAGATAGGAAGTTGAAATTATCGAGTGCGTAGTAGCGAGCCATGAAAAAGATCAAGCCAAAGGGGTATCGATGTATTACGGCAGCTCACCAATACGGAAAAGGAATTGAAGGACATTGGATTTGTTGGATGATCTTTCCTCAGGACGGGAGGGCCGTGATCTTTGACTCACTAAGGGACACAAACCTGATCGGCTACAAACACTTTGAACAAGTATTGAGATTGTAAGTGATCGATAAACTCCTTATTCAATTACTAGAGTCGAATATCATTATTGACAATATAGTGCATTTCGTACATACATAAAATTTTACTACTAAGTTTGTCGATAACCAAAGTGAAATAAATTATTGTTGTAAAAAAAGTGAAATAAATTAAAGTACACTTCTAATAATATACAATATCGAAGTGAACTAAATTATAATGGATAATATTTAATAAAACGAGATGCATGTTAAGTTAAGAAATTTAAATAAGAATGGAAGACAATAAGTAGTCGTTTTTTATCAATTGGTTTAAATACAAAATTATTACACAAATATATAATAAAGTACATGGGTATGTATAATAGATAAAAAGCTCACAAAAATAAGATATAGTTATTAATAAACATTTAATAATAAATATATTATTTGATCAATCATTATTTATACAATATTTATTATAAGTTATAGAAATTAATTTGCATGAGAAAAATAAATAAATTGTTCAAATAATTTGGAACAATGAATATATTAGGTCTAAACTAAATTAGAAAATAAAAAAAATAACATCATTAGTAGTATTAAATAATACTTAAATTTGTATAGATATACTAGATTGAATGCATTATTAGTGTATTAAAATTAAAGAATTAGTGATGGATAGAAAACATTTTACTAAATTTATTATGTCCTGTCCTTCACGGATAAGCGTCGAATATTTAATGTTTTTGTCCAATATGGATCTGAAATCCGAGAAAGAACATATTGAAATGGTTATGAATATAGATATCCTTGTTGTAAGTTTTAACAAATACCGATTCGGATAATACCAATTTGGAGACATCCATTTCCACCTCTAACTGATAGGGGTGGTGTTGTTTGGATCAACTGACCCCTATAAAACTTGATAAATACTGTATAGATTTACTGCTAGCTAGTAACTTTTTTTATGAGAGTTAGTGGACTGCTGACCCCGGTGGCTTTCACTGTGAAGCTTCGCCTCTGGTGGAGACTGGAGTCAGCTCCAGTAGGAAAGACCAAAATGGATTTTTTTTTTTTTTTTTTTTTTTTGAGAAACAGAACAAAATCAAAATGGATTCAGGAAGGCAACTGAATTAACAAAACGGATTAAAAAGCAAGCTTTCTGAACCGGCAATAAGTAGTAGTTAGTATACTGGAAGAGCTCGTGAAGTGACGGACGGACCTTGATGTTCCCAGCCTCCTTGATAGCGTCGACGAGCTTATGCTGCAGGGAGAGGTTGTGGCTGCGGAAGTGCACCCCGGACATGGCCGAGATCACCACGTCGGCCTGCGCCACGGCGGCGACGAGAGCCGCGTGATCCTCCAGCGACGCCTCCACCAGGCGCGCGCCCTGCGCCTTGAACGAGAGCAGCATCTGGAGCTTGTCGATGTCCAGCCCGATCTCCGGCCGCATCAGGACCAGCGTCGGGTGACCCTGCGCGAGGCTCGCCCGCACAAGCCGCCGGCCGATGTACCCCGTGCCGCCCACAACCAGGATCTTGCTCTTCTCCATGGTTCAGTAGAGGACGACTGATTGATTGGAACCGGAGGCGCAGGACTTCAATGCCACCTACTTTAGGGGCGCTCTTATTGCAGGGAAACAGAGGTTTAGATGGGGTGTAGCATGGGTCTTTTTCTCGAAATATCTCAAAACATATTTAGATGGTGTTGACACAAAGCTAGGGCTTCGCACCAACACACTAGGAGGGCCTTAGACGCCCGAGAGGTTGCACACAACCTGTAAAAATGCAGCAAGACTCACCACGTGATCACCCAAACCGATCTAGGGTTCGGTAGGGGCGATATAGAGCGTGATCTCCGCCGCGAGAGCTTCGGAACGACCTCCGGAAGGATCCGTTAGGAGGGCGCACGCGAAGGGTCTTCTAGGGTCGGCGAGGCCACCTAGAACGCCGGCGAAATTCGTCGAGAACGTCGTCGAACAGCAGGGTTAGGGTTTGGAAGAGATAAAAAGTAGAGAGATATGTTGTGTTTGACGATTTGTTGTAGATGGGATCAAATCGGTCATTAACCTCTTATTATATAGAGGGGGTGGTCTTATCCCCTTAGGAAACCGTCTTAGATACGTTTCCAATCATTAAACTTGCCCAAAAACCGATTAGGAATTAAATCGGTTCGGAATCATAGTTTTCCAACTCCCTGGAAAGTAGAGACAAAAATTTCTGGACACCCGAGACATGTCTAGGGTCTAGTTGATAATTCTCCCAAAATTCATAATTAATTTATCCGGACTTCAAACGAGGCAAACCATATATGTTTTTCGATCAGCGCGACGAGAGGAATGCAATGGTGAAGTCCATTATTGATTTTGAGAAACTTGACCAAATCGTCTTAGCCAACCGTTAGAAGGCTAAACCCGATTTCAGGGGGCTAGGCCGTCGGTTTAGCGAATTAGGACCATGTTGTCTACCTTCCAGCGTGTCCATGGCTTTCCTATCATATTCATGTTACCAACAATACCATCGGACATTTTTGGATGTCAACAGATGGGATGTAGCACCGGCTGCTGCGGTCGTCCAGTCCACGAATGACTTTGTGTCCCATGCTGCGCTACGGCTCCGGAATGACTCGGATCACAAGTTACAAAATGTCCACATGGTGTGATTTCGCTGGACCCCGCGCTATAGTTGAGGACAATCCCTACCTATATTTTTTTTCACTTGGAATCAACCCGCGAAAAGTACAGAAATTTTGAAGGATCAAAATCCTAAAGTAAAATTCATATGACACCCTTTATTAAAACAAAGGAATATTTCCATTAATTCCTTATAAATTCCTATGGATTGGCTGGACCATTCTGAAGGAATTTGGGAGCAAACTGAACATGAGTCCTAACCTGATTGTTTTGTTTCATGTTTTTTTTTCCAACATTGCTTCCAAAGAAAAGTAAACCCTATAGGATTTGAAGTTGATAGGACACTCATATCTACATATCGAATAATCCCGTCACGGAAAATTAAAAAAGCGTCTGCCATGGTTAATCGGGCCATCTACAAATCATATATTTACCCCTTTATGCTATACTAGTTTCTTACATACATGTCTTTCTTGGGGAAAAATATAAATAACGATACCCTGATAATACTTCTGGGTGAAATGCTACAATGGTAGATCCATACGCTTGCGGATAAATATCTACTATGGCAAGATCTATCAACCACCATCCAACAGGGTCACTATCGGGATCTTAATCCTCGTAATGATGTTGTGGGACGACGGTGTTGATGTTTCTAGTGTAATCATCAATTTGGTGGTTGCGCTTAGAAATGTCAACACGCATTTCTAGCGTCGTTATTAGAGATGGGTTTTAAACCTATTTCTATTGATTGCACTAAGAAATGCCAACATGAAGTGAATGTGATCTATCGAGAAGAAACACAAGATTTAATGGTGTTAGATTTCTTTAGAGCCTTTGACATAGATCATGCCAGCATGGAGGGGTTGTTGGCCTCATAAGGTAGGTCGGTCGACCGCCTCCCCCCTATGGTGGGCCCACATGCTCAGATTTCTCATGTGTTGATAAGTTCTACATAAAAATTCCTCAAATACTAGTGGAATTTGGTATTGATAAAAATGTGTTTTTGAGGCCGTTGGCGGTGATTCCAGTATGTAAATTTGTGCCATTTTCATCATTAACTAGCCTTATATATGTTTGGTTTGATAATTGAGAGAACAAATGGGGTGTTGTGACTTAAAAATGGTTAGGTCCACATCACAGATGAGCAAGGATGGCACACATGTATCGTGGTGGTGACCAAATAATGATCGAGTTCTCAACATGGAAAACAAAAATGAGGAAAACAAAACCCAAGGGCTCAAGGCAAAGGCATAAGCTATGGAAAGGTATAAGCTATGGTAGTTTATTTCGCCAGTCAAGACGCAATAGAGTGTGTGATCGGATTTATGATAGATGGTTGTACTATTGAAATGGGAGCTCTAATTGGATCCTATGGCATTAGAAATATCACATATTTCTAGCATACAATGTTGAAGGATTCTAATATGTTAAGTCAAGCCAATATTTTTTCTAAACCAAGCCGGCTGAAGAGCTGCCGATTATTATATTTAGAGTAAAGTGTAGAGGCGGTCCCTAAACTTGCACTGCTATGTCATCCCGGTCCCTAAAGTTGTAAATCGGTTGTTTGGGTGCCTAATCTATCCTGTTGCCTCGTTTTGGTCCAATCGGCAGCTCAGGTGTACAGTAATTTTGTAAGAAACACCCCGTGCATAGCCAAGGAACATTAGAAGGGCCTGGGGCCGCTCCCGTCGCTAGCCCGACTTCCTTTCTCGGTCGCCGCAGTCGACGAGGGCGGCCGCGACGGCATTGCGCGATCGACTGGAGCTGAAGCGGAGACTACGATGGCGACCACGGCGGCCTTGCACGATCCACCGTGCGGTGGCTGCACAGGAGAGGATACGGTGGTGGACCACTCCATCGAGGCTGGCAAAGCAGAAGCAGCAAAGAAAATGAAGGCATCCACATCTACGCCAAGGAAGGACATAGCTATATCTGAACAAGAAATTGACTGTTGATGTTGGAGACAACATGGATGATGATGTTCGAGCACAATCTGCACTGGTGGAGTCAATCAACATGCGAGTTTAACACAAAACATTAATAAAACATATTATCAATTGATTATGAAATTAGTTCGAGCACAATATGGATTTTGCTATATGGACTTCTAAAATTTTGCATGAAAAATTAAAAATATCGGACCCGACCGGTGTACATTTTTTCACAGCAGAGTGGGCAAATGGGCAAATAGCCATTACAATTCTATACAGCATAAGCATTGAGAACAATGCCACAAATACAAAGATGATGAATTTCATCGCCATTACAATTTGTTCGGAATCAATCTGCATGTGCCTGTTCTCCTAAATCATTTGAACTGGAGCTCCTATGTCCATTGCCTCGCTGCACTGTTTGCTCCTCTATCTGTCAGCCTGATTCCCTGAATCAACCTGATTCAGTCCATCACAGGGACGAGGTGCCGAAGCTGCTGCAGGGGCCTTAGCTCGCCAGGTGCGCGACGCGCATCCACGAGGATGAGGGTGCCGCCGCCTGAGGCCACCGCACCATCGCCGGGGCCACTCCCGCGCCGCCGCCCGGGGCGGCGCCGGAGGGCTCGGTGGCGCTAGCGTACCGCGGGGAGTTGGTGATGCTCGGTGTCGGGGGCGGCGACAGAGGCTACGGTGGATGTGGAGACGAGTCGCGACGCGAGCTCCTGATTCAGTCTCGACGGAGCCTAGGCCCTTGTAATCGCACTGGCCTGCTCACAGGGTCCTTTTTGCAAGATTACAGAGCACCTAGGCTGTGGATCGGACCAAAACGAGGCAACCGGATAGATTAGGCACCCAAACGACCGATTTACAAATTTAGGGACCGGGATGGCACAGCAGTGCAAGTTTAGGAACCGCCAGTGCACTTTACTCTTATATTTAAAACATGAAGAACCTAATCTGGGTAATACAACAGAGCAACAATACCCCGAAATTGGCACATACAGTAACTGATTCACTCAGGACAAGCCAACAATAAATTTACTTTTGCAGTTACAGATATCTTTTGACGTACTCCTCCATGCGGGTATACTGGACCTCTGGGTACAACAGAGTAGCCTCCGCTCCGTCCTCACCGATTTAAAAATTTGTCAAGCAACGTTCATAGAAAAAGTGGTAATAATGTCCCACTCCGACTTGATTGGCAAAGTCGGTACCTGCATATCCACGAAAAAAGCATAATTTAGGTTCAATAGGGATATATGTAATGACAATTTTCTTGAACACTAATTTTTTTGGAAATATAGTACCGACAATGTTTTTTTTTTTACTAGTAATATAGTAGACTACGTGCATCAGTATTCAATCTTGAAGTAGGATGATACCATGTTTGGATCTATGATGTATTCATGTGTGCTGGTTTCAGCGGAAATCACATCTGTTCACACTAAACGATAACTGGTCTGATCACTCTACTAATCATAGGTGTAACTAATAATTACACAAAGAAATAATCTAAATCATGTGCATAGGATTTTTTTAAAACAATCCTTGCATTTCCCTCAGACATATAACTTCTGTATTTACCTTTCATTGATGCCAGGAATTCAACTGTGGGAATGTGGATTTTCTCCAAAACATTTCCAGAAAGCTTTTCCCATTTCACGATCACATCATTGTGGGTCAGGATGTTGTCTTGTGGTCTTAGATGTACTGTCTTGTTCAATGTGCGAGGATCATCAGCAGATTAGATTGTATATATGTTGCAACATCGTCTTCATCACAAAATATAGCTGCATGGAACATATATATCTTGTTACTATGTAGTTACAACCATGTTATCACTTCTAGCTTTACAAGGGGCATGCTCAATATTGGCTTACATTCAGATAAAATGGTAAAATCATGTGTACATAGTATATATCGTAAAGTTATATCTCAAGTAATTTACTGGAAACATGCAAACATGCCCTGTTATATAATGAAAGCTAATTATTTGTGAGGAATTAAAGAAACATTAGTGAAAATGGGTCTTGATGTCAAGACTAATAACTACAAAAGCAACAAAGTACGGAGGAGATCGAGGAACAAGTACCGTACAATGTTTTACCTTTGACATTGCCGTCTCCATATACACGAACTTTCTCTTTGGGTGGCAAAGGTGTGCCCATTTGACATAAGTATGGGCAAAAATAACCAGCAAAGAGATTGGCAGAAATATAGGCGTGTGGAATGTTGGCCTCTTTTTTATTGCCCGTCGTAGGTCCATCTTTTCATCAAACGAAACCCTTCCTGGTTCAAGAGCATGCCCCATCTTGGATGGATCAACGCCGAATTCTAATTGTGTTGACATCCAAAATTTGCCAGGAGTATTTTTGGAAGATTGAGGATGTGGGGAAGGTCATATATATGCTGGAGGTCAAGTGACGTCATCAAAAGATCAACAAATCCAGGCGGCTTAGGCCACTCACAATCTGAGACTCTATCATAGAGTCTAAGACTATTTATTACCTTGGGTATTGTGGACTTGAGTCTAAATAAGACTAGGAGTCTTAGTTTTTTTCCCATAAATACACTTTGCCAAATCAGCGCCACATCATCAAAATGCAATAAATTTGAAGGTAATAAATAAGCTTAGACTCTACGGTAGAGTCTGCACTGTGAGTGCCCTTAGCTGGCTTGACAGCTGGCTCCCTCCTCCCACTCGGCCTAGCCGCATGCTAGGATGGCTGGTGTGCATGAACCGGCTTAGCCGGGTCTCAAGTTGGCTATAAGCCGATTTCCACTTAAACAACGCTGAGGCACTGGACGGCCCGCAAACCGGCTAAGCCGGGCGGCCCAGCTGGCTTAGCCGGCTGTACCTGATACTGAACTAATTTTGTTTCTAATTGGTTTTTGGAAGGGTTCGATGATTGGAAACGCATCTAAGACATTTCCTAAGGAGATAAGACTACCCCTCTATATAATGAGAGGTTCACGGCCGATTTGATCCTATCTACATCCAATCAATCAAAATACCCAAAAACTCTCATTTGCCCTTATTTTCTCTCTTCTCAACTCCTCTACCTTGTTGTCCGGCGACTTTCTCCACGAATTTTGCGGGCATCCTAGGCGGCCTTGCTGGTCCTAGGAGAACCCTCACGTGCGTCCTCCTGACGGATCTTTCCAGAGGGCGTTCCGAGGCCGTTTTACGCAAAACCGAGTTCTACATCGGCCTGATCGATCTCGTTTTGGCCGGTTACACTGCGGTTCTTGCTGTTTTTCAGGTTGTGCGCAACCTCTTGGGGCGTCTTAGACCCGCTGGTGTATTGGAGCGGTCACCGATTTGTGTCAAAAGATGATATAAGGCGTTGCATGATGGGAAGATTGGAAGCCATTATTGGGTAAAAAAAAAAATGGCAAGGGTCAACAAAAACACAAAACTTATTTTGTCATTTGGTATGGGATGGGATTCGGAGACACCGGTGTCGGTTCCGGCTAGATTGGGCTAAATTGACACTCGAATTGGGGAAGATCGGGGTGAGGATGGTGATGGCGGCCTTGAGGGGCGGCGGCGGTAGCCTTGCCCCCGCTGGAAAAGCGGCGGCGGTGGGGCGGGGGCGCGCGGTGCGGTCTTGTGTGGCGGCGGCGTGAGGGCGGGGGGGGCGGCGCTAGGGGAGGAGGCGGGGAGAGTTGGGATAATTTTCTTTATTGCTTGCTTGTTCCCCTAGAGATTACATGCCTCTTGCTTATATAGCCCGACTAGTGGGACTTGTAATCTAAGCAATCTCTATAAGGTTTCCTTATATGGCTGGAATACCTTTTTACAAGCAATTCCTATTTTATTATTTCCTAATAAGGGTCTCCCTTATAGATGAGATAACCCCTTGCACACCAAAAATTACCTAAGATAATCCTAACTTGAAAGCGAAGCAAACTCGGAGTCGTGCGGGAGAGGGGAAGCGGCGGCGGGGCCGGCCTCCCCCCCCTGCGCGCCCTCCCTCTGGGCCGGGCGGCGGCGGCGTTTGGCCCAATTAGCCACTCTCGGGCTGGCCCAATTCTGGATCATGACATTTCCCCACCCGTTCGACGAGGCGGCGCGTCCACGTGCCACCCAACCCACCGGTGGTGGCGAAAAGGCACGTCGATCGGGGAAGTGACAATTCCAGGCCCGAGTAGAGGGCGAGAGGGCGCACTTGTCGTTGTCGTCGTTGCAGATGCTGGAGTCCTTGTCGGAGAAGGAGAAATCGAGTGGAAATCGCCGAAGTAGATGCTGAACTTGAAGCTCAGCGGGGCTGCACGAAAGGGCGATCCGCCCATGCACGGCGCGCATGACGGAGGCACGAGGGTGCCCGACGGCTCAAGCATCTGCGAGTCGAGGGGTGGAGGCGTGTGAGTGTAAGTCGCCAAGCACTGTCACCTTTGCATGGAGTTGCCTGCGGTGGGCGTGTCGAAGTGGCGTGGGTGGCGGCGAGGTGAAGTCGAGGAGGCAGCCGTGGAGGTCGCTGGGCGTGCTGACGGGGGGTCCCAGCTGCCTCTCCTTTGTCCACGGGGTGCCAACCGTGATGTTGTTGATGCGGAAGAAGACGTCGCCGTTGTTGTCGAAGGGGAGGATGGTGGCACCCTCGATCCGCTCGTCGGGCGTGCACGGAGAAGAAGGGCGCTTCTTGGGAGCGCTGATCCTCCCGAGGGACGGTGGGAGGTGGAAGCCTTTGCTACGCCGTGCGTGAGCGTTCTCCCCCAGCGGGAAGTCTGGAGAAGCTCGAAGCAGCGGGGATGTAGTAGCGGTGGAAGTACCTTACGATGCCATAGCGGAGACTCCACTCTGGCACAGTTGATCCCAGCTTGATGGCGTTGGAGATGATCCCGAGCTCCTTGTTGGTAGTTGTGCCCAATTGCAGCTTCGGTGATCCGCGTCGCTTCTTTGTCGGCCCCTCGATGTCGTCCATGGCAGCGGCAAGGCGTTCTTTGTCTGGCATGCGGTCACACAGGGCAGCCGCTATGTCACCGTCGAGGCCACCTAGATGGGCGCGGCGGTCGACCGTTGCGGCGCCAGTGCCAGCGTCCTTGTTGGCGTCGTCCGGCTCATCGTCGTTATAGCGGCGGGCAAGGTCGGTGGCCTCCTCCAACGAATGAGGCTCGAACCATTCGAGCGTGTTGTGAAGCGTCTCCTGTAGGCCTCCCACGAAGAGGCTGACACGGTGGCACTGTCCCTCGAGTTCCATGCGTAGTGCATAGTTCTCGAAGGCGTCGATGTAGTCGTTTAGCTTGCCTCCCTGGGAAGGCGGCGTGTACGCCCCCGAAGTGTCGAGGTAGGCGGGTGGTCCGAAGTGATGGCGTAGGCGGTGAGTGAACTCATCCCACTCGATCAGAGAGTTCGTCTTGGACAGATCCATGAACCAGACTGCAGCAATACCCACAAGGTGGAAAGCAACGTAACTCACGTGGTCGTGGGGCGATTTCCAAGTTAAGCTGGAAGAAGAGTTCTAGCTTGCGAAGCCAGAGGTCGGGGTCATCGGTGCCGTCGTACTCTGGACTTGCGGAGACCGGCGTGGCGTAGCGAGGGGATGTGATGCCGGGGGGTGGCACCATGGGCTGGGCGCCGCGGTGGCGCGGTCGGTGTCGCCGCGGGTGGTGCTGGGGGTAGGGGCGGGGTGCGCGGTTGGCACCATCTCTGTCGGGGCATCTGCATGGTTGCGGTGTCGGTGGGGAGAGCGGGCGGCCGGTCTTGCGGTGTCGTTGAGGTGGCGTCAATGGCGGCCGGAGCGTTATTAGCAACGCCATCATCTTCCTCGGAGGAGGATAGCGGGTCGGGCCGTCGGCGGAATCCCGCGGCGGGGAGGGGCGGCGGCCGGGCGGGCGGCCGGCCCTATGCCCGGCGGCGGCGGCGGCCGCCCGGGCTGTCCTCCGGCGTGGTGGTCGTGCGTGCAAGGGTCCTCGGCGTGATGTAGACGTACTCCATCCGGCATAGGCGAGTCTCGATGTCGTCGGCGCCGGGCGATCCGCGAGTTGTCGTCGAGGAGCGCCTTCAGTGAACTCCTTCATCTCGGAAGCCATGGGTGGTGGGAATCGTCTGGTCTCCGATACCGGTGTCGATTCGGCTAGATTGGGCGGAATTGACACTCGGAGTTGGGGAAGATCGGGGTGAGGATGGTGATGACGGCGGCTGCGGGCGGCGGTGCAGCCGGCCCGGGCGGGCGGCGGTGGGCCTTGCTGTGTGGCGGCGGCGTGAGGGCGGGGGCGGGGGCAGCCCAGGGAGGAGAGGGGGAGAGTTGGGATAATTTTCTTTATTGCTTGCTTGTTCCCCTAGAGATTACATGCCTCTTGCTTATATAGCCCGACTAGTGGGACTTGTAATCTAAGCAATCTCTATAAGGTTTCCTTATATGACTTGGAATACCTTTTACAAGCAATTCCTATTTTATTATTTCCTAATAAGGCTCTCCCTTATAGATGAGATAGCCCCTTGCACACAAAAATTACCTAAGATAATCCTAACTTGAAAGCGAAGCAAACTCGGGTCGTACGGGAGAGGGAAGCGGCGGCGGGGGGGCCTCCCCCCCCCGCGCGCCCCCCCCCTCTGGGCCGGCGGCCGTCGCGTTTGGCCCAATTAGCCACTCTCGGGCTGGCCCAATTCTGGATCATGACAACCGGTGTCATCATGGATGACGGAGTCAGGGGCCTCGTGAACCACGCGGTCTTAGGATATGACACTGATTTTCTGTTTGTGCATGGTATGGGTTGGGATTCCAAGACACTTTATCTATTTACTTATTGTCCAGGGCCTGTTTAGAATATCGCATAGATTTTCTGTTTGTGTTTTTTTTTCCAAATTTGAACTGGTTTCTGTAAAAAAAAAATTCTATGACTACTGTAAAAATCCTTTGTTCTAACTGGTATCGTTGCAAGTCAAATTAACAAAATGACTTGGAATGGAAGCAGCTTCTAAACCGGCAACAAAGTAGTAGAACTAGTAGATAATCCATAGAATAAACAACGGTGGTCTCGAGCGGTGCCGTAGCCAACCAGCTCTCCTCCCGTCTGCTCCCAGCGCCGCCTCCTCCCGGCCCCCTCCCTCCCGGCTCGGGCGAGCTCGTCTCATCTTAGCGGGTAGGGAGTGGGGGCCCCGCCGTCGTAGGTAGTAGTTCTAGGTGGTGGTTCCATGCTCAAGGTAGTAGCTGGTTGTATGGCATCCTCCCAGAGGCACGTCGTCGCCGTGGTTCTCTATTGACGGTAACCAACTTCAAATCAAACACCGTCAACATACACCAAAACAAGCTAGAGATAGGGATTATAAATTAACAAATTCCATAGTTTTGGTGTATACCTGGCTTTGCAGGTACAACTCAAGGATATGTGCACTTTGGGCCAAAATACAAAGAAAGGAAGAATAAAAACAATAAATAGAAAAAGGCCCAAAGGAGCCAAATGGCAAGCCAAGACAACTTACCTCGGTTGGGTCACGAACTCAGGCTTCCAACACCGACACCAAGCCCAACATGACGAAATAGGACGCCACGCCAAGTTTGGGCCGATTTGGGCCCGACAAGGGTGCGACCGCACCATTCTTCTGGCCGGTGGGGCCAGGGCTTCGCGAGGCGGTTCCTTTACTCCGAGGAACGTCGGTGGCGGTGTTGTCCAGGTGCGTTGAACCTTGCAACCGCCTCTCCTTGGTCGGTTTGGCCATAATGGAGGGAGGAGACACATTTCCAAAGATACCCCTCCACTCAAGCTATAAAAGGAGGCCCTCTACTCTCTTCCAAAAACACCAATTCCACACAACACAAGGAAGAGCCACAATGTAGAAGAGAGGGAAGAAGCTCCCACTCCACTCTTATTCTTCATCTTCCTCCTTCTTAGTTCTAAGGGAGAGTGAGAGAGGGAAGGCTAGAAGAGGGCTTGGCCTCTTCTCCATGGAATCTGGGTGTACCCCGGTGCATCGCGGATCTCGGGTGGCAGGAGTCTTGGGACTTGTCGGCACCCGCCACGCTTGTACCTCTACAACCTTCTAATCATTTTGGGTAGAATGGTTGTGTCCCTCTTTCGACTTATTACTCTTAAGCATATTATCTAGCTATTATAGACTTGCGGGATTGATAGTTGTTCCTTGAGGGGCTTTGCTCTAGTAGAAGGACCCGGGGGCCAGGTATGCCTTGTATACCTTATTTGGGGTAATAATCACTAGTGTAGACATGGTGTCTAGGCTAGGGGTTATCTATCTTTTAGGCGCATCCAGCGGTTGAGGGGTAGGCGGCTGGGTCATAACGACCTTGTCCGTCCTTCTAATCCCCCACGTTCGGCTGTAGCGCGGTGCAGTGCAGGTCTCCATCCCGGTTTGGGCGATTGCGGTGCCCGAAATAAGGACATAACAGCCAAGTGATCCTGCTAGAGAGTTTGAGCCCATAAAGATACCACCACTTTGTGGATCTGGGGATCGCCAAAGAACTCTACCGAGTTGTTTGCGGGGTTCTATCAAACTGCGGCCACAAACAACTCGAGGAAGGCAATGGAAGCATAGCTACGGTGACTTCTATTGTAACTAGGATAGAACACTAGTCGGGTTACCTTGTTTAGAGTTCGGTGTTCGGTTCCTCTACGGACAACCCTCTCTATATCCGACTAGGATCGTAGCGAGTTCCTTGGCCCCTTGGACTATAAAGGCTGCCAAGGAACACCTCATAGAAGAGCACACAAACATACGGGGATACAAGCAGCCCGCGACCAAGCGCTATAAGCTCTTAGCCGATTCGGCTAACCCCATCAATCAAAAACAGGCTCATGCCGACTGGACGTAAAGGTCTTTACTCGATATAAAGCCCGATCGAGGGCCCAAACCGCCGGGCTATAAAAACCCCCCGCTCTCCATGTCGAGGCTCCTGCGCAACAAACCGCCCGGGCTCCGGGTTCGTCATGGGCCCGGCGGCGGCGAACAAACTGCCCCAAGTTCACCCCGTGGCGATTGCGCTCTCGAGTCGTAAAAACATCGGCTTTCTCGGGAACCAACGCCCAAACCCGAAACCAGGTAAGGGGGACTCGTCGAAGGCAACTTTCAGCCGACTCAGTCCGGCGGATGAGGAAGCTACTCACATCATGAGTACATCGGCGAAAGAGGGCGATCATCTTCGGATCATGGGCTTTATTTATCGCCCGCGAGATCGTTGTTTTCGGAATGTTGTGGTACAAAAAAGTATGCCAAATAAAGTGGAAACTCGAAAAGCTACACCATCGAGGGCCCAGCCCCAAGCCAAGAACAAAGAACTGCGAGGGAGAAGGCCGGGCGGTCGAGAAGCTCCGGCAGCAAGCGGCGATTGCGAAACGCCTCCTTCGGAAGGAAGGAGCAACAAACTCAACAAAGATGGCTTTCTCGGGAACCAACAAGGAAGAACCCAAACCCTCTAAACCATAAGTTAGGGGAAGGTGGACAAACCTTAGGACTCACGTCGGTTATTCGAATTTCTTGATTATTATTTTACTAAATTCAGTGACTCAACTCTAGTTTTACGGCTTGGATAAGGGAAGCTACTCCAACTCGGAAACTTTTTCAGCCAACCAGGCCTTTGCTCCAACTCGGGAGAAAGAAGGCGAATTCGGATATAACCACGGACACCAGTCAGTTACCTTTAGTTTCCCTCATCTCTTGGACTACTTGATCCCTTCTAGTTCACTTCACAGCGGCGCAGAAAGCGATACGCGTTCGTTCGCGTATTCAAGAAGCGCCAAGACAACTCGAAGAGAAGATTGGAGATTCCTTTGGAGGGGCGCTCTAAAGAGGGCTCATATTGACAAGAACCCCATATTGACAAGAGGAGGAGTGCATCATCCACTGGCCAAGAACCCTCGACAAAGCCAACCGTCAGACAACGGGAACAACTGAGGAGAACCATCATCATAAGCCTTATCCCAGGCGGAAGGAGTGGAGGCCCAAAGCTACGACAGCCAATGAAGTCTTTGTGGTGACTACGGCTCGCACCCGCTTACCCGGCGGAAGCACCGGACATCGGATCCACGACGAAGGCCTATCAACATCTCGGCGGACGAAAGAACCCTTGAAGATGAAGGAGAACACCAATGCCAAGAAAGGCTGAGAAGGAACAAGGCGAAGGGAGGGCCGCGAATCGGGGCAAACTCGCGCATGCAAGCCCTGAACAAATATCAAGCCGATCTGCATGAATATGAGAGGCTAAAATCTAAAAGAGAAGCTGAAGATGATCAACGAGCAACCCGGGAAAGGCTACAAGGGTTGATTGACCGCCTAAAGACTGCTACCGGCTGGTGACGGGGAGGAGACTCATCAAGGAGGCCTTTGCAAAAGGCTATCCGAAAAGAGATCCCGGGACACCGCGGTCGAAGGCAAACAGCTCTCATGCTCCAAGAAGTCGATCAATGTCTTTGAAAGGCTGGGAAGACCGGAGGGTTCCAACAACTCCAGGCCACCCGGAGGATGGTAGATAGTACCAGAGACCCCAGGAAAGCCCGCACCAAGACCAAGCCCGGCGAGAAGAAGTCGCGAGTCAACATATCGACATCTTTGGAACTTATCCAAGAGGAGGAAGAACCTCGGGGGGGACTTGAAGAAAGAGCGGCGAAGAAGCTACGACGGGTTCCCTTGCCGGCTGAAAGATTGCAAAAGTCAAGCTATCCCCAAAGTTCAAGCCTTCAAACCACTCAAAAGTATGATGGGAAAAGCAGCCCGGACAATGGCTCGAGTCTACTCACAATCCATTGAAGGTTGGAGGAGGAGATGATGGCGCAAAAAACGTTTTTCTTTCCCATGGCCCTAGAGGCTCTACCGCTCCAATGGTTCGACAAGATCGAAGGGGGGCTCAATCCGATCTTTGGGAAGACCTACGAGAGAGGCGTTACGTAGCAACTTCGGGGAATCATCACCCATCCTATTACCTAGGCTGAGTTAAAAGCCTCAAGCGAAGCTAGGAGAATCCACGAGATTACTACCAAGATTTAGGAGATGAGATCCCAAGTACATGACATCACTGAAAGAGAAGTGATAGACGCCTTCGGCAATGGGATTTTCTCAAGATGGCGGTTCTCGGATTTCTACAAGGACAACCGAGGACTAACGAGCGGTTCAAACTTCTTGTTGAGAAGATGATCGGGGCGAAGAAAGAACTCGAGATCGCTTTCGAGAAAGAAAGAACTTCGAAGCCAGAAGAAGATCGAACAACTCTCAGCGGCGAGAAGAGCGAGGACCGGACAATGCGTCGCAATGGCGGAGAGAAGTCAAAGAAACCTTACAAACAAAGGTTCAACAACAACAACAATAGCGGCGAGGAGCGGAAGCAACATCAAGGTTGGAAGACCTACCTGTATCTACCACCACGGAGCTCCGCACACGCTCGGAAGCGCACCACATTCCGGGAGAGAAGTACAAGGGAGGAAACAACTACGCTCGAGGAAGGGAAACAATCAAAGAAAGCAGAAAAGAAGCCAACAAAGAGCCAAAAGGCAGGGGGGGGATTTCCGAAAGCGAGATCTTTGAGCGTCATATTCTCACGGAATACCCGTTCAAAGAGCAAGAGACAAGACAAGTTAGCACTCAGATCAATCATGGCGGCGAGAACCGCGGTACCACGCTACCTCAATTGGTCCCAATACCCGGTCGAGTTCACCGGGGAGGATCAATGGACAAAAATGTGAGCAAGCAGAGCCTATATCCCACGGTACTAGAACCCACGATAAATTTGGGTGGCCGTTACCAAAGTGTTGATCGGCGGAGGAGCTGGATTGAACATCATATTCTCGAAACACTAGACAAAATGGGACTAGACCTCTCGGGCTAATCGCTCCTTCAAGCACTCCCTTCTACGGAATAGTACGACGAGGTAGCAATACCCGTTGGACAAGTCACCTTGCCCGGTCACATTTGGATCTCCATCAAATTACTGGGGACGGGTACATCAAGTTTAGTGACGGATCTCGAGTCACCATACCATGCCATTATGGGAAGACACTTGCTCGCAAAATTCATGGCTATTCCACACTACCGTATCTTCTACTAAAGATCACTAGGCACCTTATGGGGTTCTTTCCATCAAGGGAGACCTCAAGAAAGCTTTTGAGTGTGACGTACAAGCCGTGGAAATCGCAAACAAGGCAGGGAGCTCTTGGGGAAAAAGGAACTCAACCAGGATGGCGAGAAGATACAAATCGGGAAGAACTCGAGATCTGGCCAAGAAGCAAGCAATTCGATCCCACCCCGGAAGAAGCCGACGTCAAGCACATTGATCTCGCAGACAGGGCGACCCATCCAAGGCGGCGATCATCGGCGCCCACCTATCTCCAAAATAGGAACTCGCGCTCACCGGCTTCCTAAGGCAACACAAAGATATATTTGCTTGAAAAACCGCGAACATGCACGTACCAAGGGGGCGGGTGAGCACGAGTGACATCAATATGGGGTCCAAACCCATCAAGCAAAGACTAAGGAGGTTCTCACCCGAGAAAAGAAGGAAGCCATCAAAAAGGAGATCGTGAAGCTACTCGCGGCGGGATTCATCGGAGAAATCCTACATCTGGCGGCTTGCTAACCCGTTCACAGTTCGAGGAAAAAGAACACCTCAGGCGGCGAATGTGTGTGGACTACACGGACTGAACAAGCATTGCCCAAAGGACCCCTCGGGCTACCAAGGATTGACCAAATAGTGGACTCCACGGCGGGATCTGCTCTACTATCGTTCTTGGATTGCTACTCGGGATATCACCCGGTTGCGAAGAAAGAAGAAGATCTGAGAGCAAGACCTCTTTCATCACTCCCTTCGGTGCCCTCTTGCTACAAAACAATGTCCTTGGGAAGAAGAACGCGAACAGCGTATCAAAAAGCGTCTGAGACTTGTTTGGGAGGCGGTTGGTAAAAATGCGAGGCATACGTAGATGATGTGGTGGTGAAGACCCGAGAGACCAAAAACTACGATTCAAGATCTAGAAGAAACTTTCAAGAACCTCAACAAGTGGAAATGGAAGCTCAATCCAACAAAATCGTCTTTGGGTACCTTCGGGACAGCTCTTTGGGTTTCTTGGTCAGCAACGAGGCATTGAAGCGGTACCAAGCGAGATCAAGGCAATCAACGAGATGACACAACCCCGAAGCGTCAGGGCGTCCGAAAGCTCCACGGGGTGCATGGCGGCACTCAATAGATTTATATCAAGCTTGGAGAGAAAGGGCTACCCTTCTTCAAACTCATCAAGACAAAAGGAGAATTCAAGTGGACGGAGGAAGCAAACAAGGCGTTTGAAGAACTCAAGCAATACCTTACAACAGCTCAGGTCTAACAACTCCAAAAGTTCAAGAAGAACTCACGCTATACATAAGCGGCAACAAATCTGATGGTCAACTCAGCAATCATCGTAGAAAGAGAAGAGCCCGAGCAGCAACAAGGTCGAGAGGCCGGTTTACTCGTGGCGAAGTTCTATCCGAGTCAAGGCTCGATATCCTCACGTACAAAAACTACTCTACACCATCGCGATCACATCAAGGAAGCTACGACACTACTTCGGCGGTCACAAGATAACGATGGTAAGCGATTCACCACTAGGCGACATCTGAGGAGCGAGAGATTCAACGGGCCGAATATCAAAATGGGCGGTAGAACTCGAACCTTTACATCTAGAGTTCACCCCAAGAAGAGCAATCAAATCCCGAGCACTACGATTTCATAGCGAGAATGGGCGAGCTCCAACAACCCACATCCGGCGACATCAAGAAACATTGGAACATGTACTTGATGGATCGTTGAAGCTAGGGAGCGCGAGGCCGGGATTTTATTCAAATCTCGAAGGAAGACAACTCAAGTACGTCTTTGCTGAGATCATGTGGCAAGCTACAAACAATGAGGCGAGTATGAAGCACTCATCCATGGCCTCAAGATAGCAAGAACTTTGGGGAATAAAGAGACTACAAGTATACGGCGACTCCTTGATTGTCATCAATCAAGTCAACAAGGGCTGGGGCTGCACAAAAGGACAGCATGGGCCTCTATTGCTTGAAGTGAATAATTTGGAAAAAAACTTCCAAGGCCTTGAGATCCTACACGTGCTTAGAGATGCGACGTGGCGGCGGACGTGCTAGCCAAACTCGGATCGACAGAGCCCAAGTCCCACCGGGGAGTATTCGGTCGAAGAGCTCTCAAAACCATCCATCAAGGAGAACCCGGAAGAAGACAACATGGAGCAATCAGCTCTAAGCGGATAATGATAATCTCTGCGGTCGAAGAACAACTCCACGGATCGAAGACATCATAAACTTCATCAAAAACAAGACACTACCGAAGACAAAGCTTTGAAGCAACTAGGATCTTGAGAAGAAGCAAGAACTACGTACTCATCAAAGACAAGCTTTACAAGAGAAGCAGCATCATCGGGAGTACTACTCAAATGCATAAGTTCCGAAGAAGGAAAGGATATCCTCCAAGAAATCCACTGGATCTTGTGGGAACCACGCGGCGTCAAGAACCCTCGTGGGCAAAGCATTGAGAACGAGGATACTACTGCCCACAACCCTCAAAGATGCGAGAAAGAACTTCGTCAAGGCGTGCAAAGGATGCGGATGTTTGCAAGACAAAGCGCATGTTCCGGCACACAACCTGATTTGCATACCACCATCATGGCCTTGTTCGTCTTTGGGGCCCGGATCAAGTCGGACCACTTAAAGAGCCAAAGGAGGATACAAATATATCTTAAATCGCCATCGACAAATTCACCAAATGGATAGAATACAAGCCATTGGTCAGCTTCACTGCTCAACAAAGGCGGTCGAGTTAATCAAGAGATCATGCACAGATTTGGGATACCGCGGGATCATCAGCGACCTCGGATCACCCGTTCACGGCGGCGGAGTCGAAGATTGGGCACAAGGCGTGGCATACGGATGAGACTACGCCTCCGTAGCACACCCTCGGGCTAATGGACAAGTGGAAAGAGCAAAAGCGGACTCATCCTTCTTTGGTGAAGCCAAGACTATATGAAGAACTCAAGGACTACGGGCCAAGTGGATTGAAGAACTCCCAAAAGTTGTGCGGGGCCTAAGAACTCAAATCGACGAGCAGCGGGCTACTCACCCTTCTTCACGACCTATGGATCGAAGCCGTCCCCTACCAGCGGACCTCATATGGAGCTCTCCAAGGATCGAGCAATTTGAAGAAGGAGAAGGAGAAACAGACAAGAAGACTAGAAATCGGCGTGTGGAAGAAGTAAGAACAAACGCCATCCTCGAGGCATAAGATATCTACAAGGACTCGAGAAGGCACTACGACAAGAGCACACGTCAAAAAACTCAACCCGGGAGATCAAGTACTCAAAAAGAAATCAAAAGGCGGAAGGCAAGCACAAAGCTGCTCGGCCTATGGGAAGGACCATATTTCGTCAAAGGAGTGCGGGACCGGGAACCTACAAGTTGATGACAATGCAAGGAGAAGAAATTAGAAACTCTTGGCACATAAACCAACTCGAAAGGTTCTATCCATAATCGGAGGAACTCAAGGCAACAGAAGAGAGCGAGACATAATAACAACTCTCCGATACTTCAAGAAGAAGAAGATCAAGCTTTGAGAAGAACTCGGACAATCCAAAAAGGTCATCAAATACCGCGACCACCGGGCACATATGAAAACAAAGGCGCCTACGGTGAAGCTGCATGCCTCCTACGGGAGAAGAACAAAACAGCCCGAATTGGCGCCGCCGCGAAAGAAGTCGACCAACGAAGGCAAACCCCGACCACCCGGAACGGAGGTCAAATTCCAAGGGTGGAACCACTTTGAAGTCCTAGCTACGGAATAGCGTCCACCTTAAATCTAGCGGAAGATCGTGAACTTTGACTCTTGAAAAAAAAGGGCGTTGGGATCGGCCCGTCTAGGTCGCGAGAGGCCATCAAGGGTCGAGCGCCACTATGTCCAATGACGGCGGACGGCCTTTCGGAATCGGGGCGTGAAGCGGTGTAGTGTTGTGAAATAGAAACCCATCGTCTCACACAAGTCTCTCGACGCGAGCAGCCCAAAACCGGGCAAGGTGGATTGTAGTGTTATGAAATAGGAACCCAACCATCTTGACCTTCGATCCGCGGTGCACTTAAATGGGCCGGGAGCGAGAACCCTTCAAGGGACGTCATGCGATAGTCCATTGGACTGCATGGGAGAGCCCCTAGCCCCCGAAGAGGCAACCCGAGTTAGAACAACTCTTTCGAGAGCACGACTCCATCAAAATACACTAGCATGTTCAAGAAAGGACAAATGCTAGAGGGCCTAAAGGAGAAACCAAGCGGCACAGGAGTAACCCTCAGAACAATCGTGACAAGTCTCGAGAAGAAGACACAAGTCACACGCTAGAAGAAAACAACCACGGCAAAGCGGGGACGCCCCAACAACAATCGGCAAGTCTACGGAAAAGGCGGCGACTCTTGAGGAAAGAACAACTCTGAGAGACCAAGAGCAAGACTCAACAACAATCGGCAAGTCTACGAAAAGAGCGGTGACTCTTGAAGAACAACTCACGAGACCAAGAGCAAGACTCAACTACAATCGACAAGTCTTGAGAAAGGGTGAAATGAATCTTTAGGAAGAACAACTCTGAGACCAAGAGCAAGACTCAAACACCATCGGCAAGTCTACGAGAGAAGGCAGGCTGAATCTTTAGAAGAACAACCCTGAAGACCAAGAGCAAGACTCTATCACCTTCCGACAAGTCTACCGAAGGACAAAATGAATCTTTAGAAGAACAACCACGAAGACCGGGAGCAAGACTCTACAACTACTATCAGCAAGCCTCTTGAAAGGGCCGAGGCTGAATCTTGGAAGAACAACTGAAGACCGGGGCAAGCCTCTACAACTATTACCGGCTAATGCGTAGAGAGACGGTGACACTCCCGAAAAGAAGAACTACGGAACCCAAAGGCAAGACTCCTCTCATCATGACAAGTCTCAAGAAGAAGACAAAAAAGTCATTTGTCGAGGAAGAAAACAAGCGACAAACCTTGAGCATGACTCTACAATTAGCCTCGACCAACTCTGAGAAAGGCGGGTCGAATCTCCCGGGGAGAAAGCTTGACACTAGATTTCGAGGAGAAGAACTTGAGTACCTTCGGCCAAGTCTCACGAGAATAGACAAAGGCCGTTCCTACGAGAAGAAGAACTTCAAAGGAAGGGTGAAGCAAGACTCAATCTACTACG